>VZRR01008276.1:0-18049 GCA_013398015.1 Oreocharis arfaki
TTTTTTTTGGGGTTTGTTTTTTTGCTCCAACACAAAGTTCTGCTTGGCAAATGTGATTCATGAATCCTCCCAAGCATTTCCCCCCAGAGCTACCTCATCCCTCTGCCGGGGCAGCGGCGGAGCCGAGCGTTTATCGCGTTCCGCAGGATGAGGTGTCTGCTCCGGTAACAATTCCATTATTCCCGCTGAGTCCTTGATTTATCCTGCCCATTATTCTAATTATTTTCTCTGACCACCTGCTAGGTGAGGCTCTGCTGGGCTCTGCCCGGCCTTGGGAGGAGTTTTTGGTGTGTGTTTGTGTCCATTGACACTTCCTGAGAGGAACTGGAGCACGTTCCCTGCCGCCCCGCGGCGTCTTCCCGTGTGTGGAACGGGGTGGAAAAGACCTGGAGCAGGAGGGAAATCCTCTGAGGATATAAAAAGAATCAATGAGCAGGGGGAGGAGGTGGGGGGAAGAGGAAAAAAAAAAAGCACAACAGAACTGGGACACGGGATCAGAGCATCCACTGCGAAAAAGAGAACTGAAATTTCACGACGGAGGCAGCGGAAAAGCCACTTTTACTGTGAAAAATCATGGAATTGTGGAATCCCAGAATTATTTGGGTTGGAAGAACCTTAAAAAGCAATCCAGTTCCACCCCCTGCCATGGGCAGGGACACCTTCCACTATCCCAGGTTGCTCCAAGCCCCATCCAACCTGACCTTGGACGCTTCCAGGGATGGAATTCACGACCTCACCAGGCAGAAACAATAAAATAAAAACCCCAGACAACACATTTACCCCTATCAACAACACAATATTTGGAATTACTGTGAATAAAATCAGCCAAACCAGCTGCTGAGCACACGCAGCAAAGGAGTCACTGCTGGGATGTGGGAAATCAATAGGTCAGAAGGGACAGAGGCAGCTCCTCCTGGAGCTGTAATTACCTGCCCGAGTTGAAGAAGCGCCCGGCATTTTTAGGCCAAGGTCAGCACAATCAGCAAATTATTCCCTTCCCAGGAGAAACCCCTGGATTTAATATTTCAACTGGTGCTGAAGGTGCTCAGACCGTCCAAAGTCAACCCGGGTTCCTTTTGTCCGACCTTTCCCTGAGCTGGAGAGGAGGCGGCCTCACAAAAATGAAGTTATTTTGTCCAAACTCACTTAGAATTATCTCAAAATCAAAAATTTATAAAGATTCCTGATGAGCCACGGGTTTGTTGTCCCAAAAAAGACAAAGAATGGGAGGGTTAGGGGTGTTCAGCCTGGAGAAAGGACGGATCCAGGGAAATCTTGGAGCCCTTTCCCGAGCCTAAAGGGGCTTCAGGAGAGCTGGATTTTGGGAAAGGGCTGGAGGGCCAGGGCTGGAATTCCCAGAGAAGCTGTGGCTGCCCCTGGATCCCTGGGAGTGTCCAAGGAAAGGATGGAGCAGCCTGAGATCGTGGGAAGTGTCGGGATGGAATGGGATGGGATTTGAGATCCCTTCCCACCCAATCCATTCCAGGATTCTGGGATCAAGGACACTCAGAATCCATCCCGAGGGATTTTTATGGAAATCAGGGATGGAAAAGGGAAGGGAGACCCTTCCTGGAGTCCTGAGATTCCCAGGGAAGCTGCTTGTTCTCAAAATTCCTTCTTGGAGAGGAGTTGGGATGGAGATGGATCCAATCTCAGGCTGGGAGAGCTGGGAATGTCCAGCCGGAGAAGGGAAGGATCCAGGGAGAGCTCAGAGCCTTTTCCAGAGGGAAAGGAAAGCTGGAGAGGGACTTGGGAAAAGGGCTGGAGGGCCAGGACCACAGGGAATGGCTTCCCACCGGGAAAGGGGAGCTCGGGGTGGGATCTTGGGAAGGAATTCCTGGCTGGGCTGGAATTCCCAGAGAAGCTGGGGCTGCTCCTGGATCCCTGAGAGTGTCCAAGGGTGGATATGGATCACCTTGGGATAGGGGAAGGTGCTGGGGATGGAATGGGATGGGATTGAAGGCCCATGAATCCCACCCAAACCATTCCAGCATTCCATGATTGTAAGAAGATGCCTCCACTTGGTTCCTCATTAATTTCATGCAGCAGAAACGTTTAAATATTCACCAGCCCCGACCAACATCTGCACAGCCCAATGCACAGAAAAGGTCTTTTAGCAACCCAAAAACGAGGATATAAAATTGTAAGGCAGGAAACAGAGACTGAACTCTGCAGCTGAATCCTTGGGAATGGAGGAATCCGTCTGGATATTTCCATTATGTCACCGGGGCTCTGGGAAGTAAATCCATAAGTGAGGGGTTGGGTTGGTATTTTATCCTCTGGTATCCAAAAGGATATTTTAAAAAATGAATGATAGAGCATTTAAGTGAGGCTGAGAAAGGGGTAAAAGAGGACAATCCTTTGTCCAGCATTCCATGACCCAGCAAGCTCCATTTCCCTGGATCCCTGAGCTCTGTGTCCCTTGGGAAATGGCTTTTCCTTGGGAGCTGCCTGGTTCCAGAGTGAGGATTTGGGATTCCCCTCTCCCTTCCCACACTCCCTCCCCTTCACAACACCACACTTCCTCTCTGGGCTGATGTGATCCATCACCTCTTTGCCTCCCCCAGTCCCACTTCTCCTCCTCGCTCCGCAGCATTCCCGTTCCTTCCCGAGGGCTGCAGCCTCCTCATGGATTACTCATCCTCCAACTCCTCCTCTGGCTGTTCCCTGGCACCAAACCTTCACTGATCCCCGAGTTCAGCTCTGCATTCCCAAACCCCCCTTCCCTTCACCCTCTGAATTCCCTCCTAAACCAGCACCTGGATTTTTATTCCTCCTCGTTTCTCTTCCCTGAGCCTCCAACCGGCCTTTGGCCAATCCCAGAAAAAAAATCCTCATTTTCTCTTTACTCTTTATGCTCTAAATTAACAAATTTCTTCTTTCTCTCTGGGCCTCATTCTCACCCATTCCCACTTTTCCCAGCCTTCCCTGCTGTGTCCAGAGCTGCCCCAGCATCAACACTGGAATTCTGGAATGGTTTGGGTGGGAAGGGACCTTGGGCAGGGACACCTTCCCTGGGACTTTTCCCAGCTCCTAAAGCCAAGGAATTTCTCTGGATGGCTTTTGTAGCTCTGTTTTTTCCTTCTGTTCCTTTTCTATCCTCAACTCTTCTTCCCAGCTTTCTTTTAACTCCTCCTCTCCCAATTCCAGCCTCATTCCTGTCTCCCAATTCCGAAAACTTTGCCTCCTGCCTCTCCAATTTCTGGGAAAACTCATTAATGCATGGATGGAACCCAGCAATCACCCTTCCCCTCACAACCCAGAAATTCCTTCAAACAGGTTCCCAAATTTTCTGCAGCGCATCAGGAGCAACCCCAGACCCAGCAGCAGAAATTCCTTCACCACTCATCACCAACAAGCAGCAAATTAATCACCAAATTAATTACAAAAACTCGAAGTAATTCCTCCCTCCTCAGCTTTCCATCTTGCAAACACCTCGGATTTTTGTCTCCTCTTCATCTCACCCTGCCCAGGGTTGGCTCTTTCTCAATTTTTTTGTCATTATTCCTGTTTTTCCAGCACAAATTCCAGCCTAATCCCACTCACAGAACACAGAACCACAGCTGCAAATTCCAGGAGACATCGAGGGAAGGATTCAAGGTTTTGCTGTGCTCTGCATCACCACAAATCCCATGAAAATTCATGTCCACACTCTGCTCCCTAAGAGAATGGTAAGAAAATATTCCAGGAGCAGAATCCAGAGCAGGAATTTGGAATTTTGTGCTCATCACTTCCTGTCTCTCACCTCGGCACACGAACAAAACATTTGTCAAGACATTTTACTTGGGAAAAACTCAAGGAATTCCGCACAGAATCCCCCAGAAAAGGTTCCTATCCCAGGTTTCTGGATTCCCTTCCTGCCCTGCCCAGCTGCATTTTCCACTGTTGGGTTTTTTTCCCCCAGATGTGCCTTTTTTGCTTTCTCCCTGTGTTTTTAATCAATAGATTCCATCACATTGATATTTTTTAGTGCCAGACAGCACCCAGCCCAACCTTTCCCAGGAATCCCCTCTGGGATTCCTCTGTCACGACTCCAATTTCTGCACTCCTCTAAAAAAAACAACCAATTTTGACTCAGAAAAAAAAAAGAGAGAAAAAAAAAAAGCCCAAAAATCTACTGAAGTGGTGAATTCACCATTTGCTCTTTATCCCTCTCATTCCAATTTTCTCCAGGAATAATTTTACATTTCCTTCTACATCACTGATGGAGAAATTGAACAGCACTGAGCCGAAGTGCTTCGTAACACAAACACACTCTGCTTTTGCAATTCATTCCCTTCCAGAGAGGATCCTTTTAACTCGGAATTGTGTCCTGCTCCAAATCCAAGGGAGAAAAACCACCTTGGAAAAAAAAAACAGGAGCCCCAGTAAACATGGGAAGAGCTGTTTTCCACAGGGACCTGAGTGACTCAGGCTTTCATGAGACAGAGATATAATTTTCTGGATGAAGTAGTTCAACAAAGCTGTTTTTTTTTTTCACCTTCCCTTAAAAAGAAAAAAAAAAAAGAGTTTTAAATTCTTTGTCCTTAAGAAACAAATCTAGCCTGCGTGGTAACCGAGCAGAAAAAAGGAAGTTTTCCGTGGAAAAGCTGCTAAAGAGGGGAATTTCATGGTTTTTTGAAGGAATACTCACAAAAAACTGGTCCATGTCCCTCTCCAGCCCCATGTTTGGCAGGTCTGGCATCATGTGGGCCACCACCTTGAAGCCGGCATCCTTGGCCAGGTGGAAGGACTCGCACACGGCCTTGACGGTGTGACCCCTGGGAAAAGAGGGAAAAGGGTCAGGAAAAAGGGGCAGGAAAAGCAGGAAAAGCTGCGTTTTGTTGAGATCATCCCCTGGGAGGCCGAGTTTGGAGGGAAACGGTGCTAAAAGGTGTTTGTGAAGTACGAAAAGCTGTTAATTGCGCAGGAAAGGAGCCGCTCCGAGGTTTTCCAGACGCAGAGAAAACCGGGAGAGCTGCTGGAATGCAGTCTGGAAAAGCAGTGCCACGGGCTGGTGTCACAGCACAAGGACACGCTGCAGGCAAGGCTGTGGCAGGCAGAACAAACCGGGAGTAAAAACAACAGCAAACGACGGGGATGGGAACAAGGAGAGGCAGCCAGCCTGAAAATCACCCTGCCCCACGCTCCCAAAAATTCCTTTTGGAGAAACATGAACTTCCCCAACTTTTGGGAGGGGTGAAACCTCCCCAGCACGGGCTGGACTGGGATTCCAGGAGGATCCCATTTTTTTCCACGCTGACACCGATCCGAACTCTGATGATCTGCAGGAGCTTGGGGGGAGGTTTGGAGCCCAAATGAGGCCGAATCTCCCGTGGCTCCGGAGAAAATCCCTCTCTCCTCCCACCTCCATGGCTCCAGTGAGGAGATTCCCAGCAGAGGAGAACAACCTTCCCACAGAACGCTGGCTGTGGCTCTCTCCCACATCCCTGGACATTCCTGGACACTTCCATCCCCTCAGCACCTCCCACCTTCCCTCTCCCATCCCTGTTCTCCTCCCAGCTCACCCCAACTCCTGGAATTCCTGGCACCAACATGAGCTCTGCAGGTGAATTTTTTTCCTCCTCCAGAGCCCTCTGGATGAAAAATCCAACCCCTCCTGGGCCATCCCTGTGCTCCTTTAATTCTTTAATTCCCTTAATTCCGACCCCTTCCCCACTGCCGGCGCCCACACCTCACGGAAACCAAACCAGCTGCTTCCCTTTTTCTTTTTTTTTTTGGGTCTTTTCCTCCCTCTCTGCCAGAGGACTCGACCCCCCTCCACGCAGCTTTAAACCCGGTTTTATTGATGATTTTCTTCAGGAGTATCACAGTGTTTTTCTGAGACTGTTCAAGGACAGCATTACTCAAGACCTTGAGTAGCCTGAGGGGAGTAAACGGGAGCCTCGCTTCATAAATAAAAATTATTTTCTTATTAGAAGTGGAATTCGAGCTGCATCAATAACTTGATTATTTGATGCCTGGCTCTGTTCTTGAATATTTTTCTGCCTCACAGCCACCAAAAGCACTCAAAAACCTCGCTAATGACTTATGGAACATAATAGAAAGTAATTTCCAAAACAGTTACCCTAATTGGTTGTAATCTGACATTTTGCTACCAGCAGAATATGGAAAAAAGTTCCAAGCCCAAAACAAATCCCCCACAAAGCAGAACAGAAGCAAAATGAGGTCGTTTTCAAAGAGAGACAGAGAGAGAAAAACTCCAGTCGCCTTTTCCTCCGAGTGGATTTCAAGGCACTGCTCCAAAAAGTGGGAGAAGTTGAGGAATTTTAGGAATTCTCCAAAGAGCTCTGGGAAGAGCCTTGAAAAATCTTCCAAAACCTTTAAAATTCCAGGCTTAGCTGGGAGTGGGATCAAGGCAGGGATCCAGAGCTTCCCTCTTGCTCTGAGGCAGCAGCAAAGGTTCGTTAGCGAAGGGTTCGTTAGCGAAGGGACGGGCCAGGAGCGATGGAAGAGCTCCAAGGGATTCATGGATGGAGACAAAACTGGTGGGAATCTCTGGGAGTGAAAGGGAAAGGGAGGAAGCTCCACCTTCAAAAAGATTTGAGGCGGGAAAACCAAAAGGATTTCAAAAGCTGATGAGGAATTAGGGGGTAAATGGACATCCCATGGATCCGGAGAAAATTCCTCTCTCCTTCCACCTCCACGGCTCCAGTGAGGAGATTCCCACCACGGGACATCAATCTTCCCACAAAACCCTGCCTTTGGGTCTCTCCCACATTCCTGGACATCCCTGGATGCTTCCATCCCCCTCAGCAGAAAAATCAGATTTTTCAAGGCTCTTCCCAGAGCTCCCTGCAGAATTCCTAAAAGGCTTCCCAACCTCTCTCTAATGGATTACCCTGGAAATAATTCACACTAAGAGCGAGATCCCGCCACGTTCCTGAGTCTGGGTCTTTCCCTCTGGAATGCTCTGACATCTAGAGGAGGAAACCACTTCAAAATAGGAGCTTTAGAACCCTTAATAAATGGATTTTCCTGGCTTTTGGGACCTGGCCACTCCATGGCAGTGACACCCCATACCTACAAGCACCAGCAATTCCACATCCAGATCCCAAATCCTTTGGGATTCCTCCTGGGAGTCTCCGAGATGAAAATGCCCAACATTTTCAGCTTTGCTCTGGTGCCTTCGAGGTGGGAATTAACAAAAATGTGCTTTGCCTATGGAACCACAATCTCCCTGTCATTACCTGTGATTATGGTAATTAAACATCCCTGGGAGGGCGACTGGAATGTGGAATTGGAAGGAAGAGCTCGAGTGAGTGCCAGGAGTGGAAAAACAAGGAAAAATCACTTTTTAAAAAAAAAATCTCAGATTTATCAGGCTTGCAACAAATAAATAAAGAGAGATTGGTTTGTTTGGGGGGGTGAGGTGAACAGAATATGCCACTTTTTCCTGCGGAGGTCAACAGTTCTTTGGGCCAAAATGACAAGGAATAAATCACATTTCCTCCTGGAAATGGAGCTTCCAGTCCTCAGGGATTGCCTGGAATGACTGTGGGTAATCTCCCAACAGGAATTCCTGGCCAGTGTCACCTCTCCTGTCCCAAAGAGGCACCTGGAGTAGGGAAAAAGGTGGAAAACCCCCAAGGAATTTCCGTGGTGTTGTAGCTGCTCGAGCCTGCACGCCGTGATTTATGTGGGACAGGAGCTGCAGGCTCTCCCTGGCAATGTTCTACCTCCCAAAACTGCATTTATTTATGAGGTCGTTATGAAAAGAGGTGTAAAACACAGGGAAAGAAGGGATAAATTAAAAAAACCTGAGTGTACAACACGGGAAATGAATGGATCCATTAAAAAAAAACAGGTGGAAAACACAGGAAAAGAATGGATATATTAAAAAAAGAGGTGGAAAACACAGGGAAAGAATGGATAGATTAAAAAAACAAGTGTACAACACAGGAAAAGAATGGATATATTTAAAAAAGAGGTGGAAAATACAGGGAAAGAATGGATCCACTAAAAAAACCAGGTGGAAAATATGGGAAAAGAATGGATCCATTATAAAAAGGAGATGTAAAAGGGAAAGAATGGATAAATTAAAAAACCAAGTGTACAACACAGGAAAAGAATGGATATATTAAAAAAAGAGGTGGAAAATACAAGGAGAGAATGGATCCACCAAAAAAAACAGGTGGAAAATATGGGAAAAGAATGGATCCATTAAAAAAAACAGGTGGAAAATATGGGAAAAGAATGGATCCATTAAAAAAAAGAGATGCAAAAGACAGGGAAAGAATGGATAAACTAAAAAACCAAGTGCACAACACCGGAAAAGAATGGATCCACTTAAAAAAAAAGAAATGTAAAAGACAGGGAAAAAATGGATCCATTAAAAAAAACACAGGTGGAAAATAAAGGAAAAGAATGGATATATTAAAAAAATGAGGTGTAAAACACAGGAAGAGAACGGATCCATTAAAATGAAAAGAGATGTAAAAGACAGGAAAAGAATAAATACTTTAAAAAAAAGAAGCGCACAATCCAAGAAAAGGATCTGAAATGAAACTAAAACATCACAATTCCATTTTCTCCTGCTGAGAAATGGAATCTACAAAATTCCATTTTGCCTACAAAAAGTCACCAAGAAAGCCAGGAAGCCGCTGGAGTTTGTTCATTTTCCTTGACAGATCTACGGCCACAAAAGCAAGGAGATAAATGAAATGTTTCAATATTCTCTGTTAAGTGGGAATTAGCCAAGGAAACAGCTGCTGAAGGATTCCAGAAGGATCCAGGGACAGCTCGGAGCCCCTTCCCAAGCCTAAAGGGGCTCCAGGAGAGCTGGAATTTGGGAAAGGGATGGAGGGCTCGGAAACTGGGAATGGCTTCCCACTGGGAAAGGGGAACTCAGGGTGGGATCTTGGGAAGGAATTCCTGGCTGGGAGGGCAGGGAGGGGCTGGGCTGGAATTCCCAGAGAAGTTGTGGCTGCCCCTGGAGCCCTGGGAGTGTCCAAGGAAAGGCCGGAGCACCCTGGGATCGTGGGAGGTGCCGGGGTTGGAATGGGATGAGATTGAAGGTCCCTTCCCACCCAAACCATTCCAGGGATCCTCTGGAGCTGCTGGGATGGCTCCAGGCTGGGGTTCTGGTTCCCAGCAGACAAATCCCATGGGATGCAGCTCCAAGGAAAACCCTGAGCTCCAAGGAGCCCTCAGAGCCCCTTCCAGGGCCTGAAGGGGCTCCAGGAGAGCTGGAGAGGGACTTGGGAAAAGGGATGGAGGGACAGGAGCCAGCGAATGGCTTCCGACTGGGAAAGGGGAGCTTGGGGTGGGATCTTGGGAAGGAATTCCTGGCTGGGCTGCAATTCCCAGAGAAGCTGTGGCTGCCCCTGGATCCCTGGGAGTGTCCAAGGCCAGGTTGGACGTGACTTGGAGCACCCTGAGACAGCGGGAGGCGTCGAGGCTGGAACGGGATGGGATTTGAGGTCCATCCCAGCCAAGGCAGCTGGGATCCCCTGGAATTGTCCCCTCACCTGTTGGTGTCCCTGGCCACGTCCTCGTAGACGCTCTGGACGCCGATCTCCAGGCGGGTGCAGCCGTAGGACAGCATGGAGCTGAGGTGCTGCTTCAGGCAATAGTCCGGCCTCGTCTCGATGGTGATCCCCACGCACTTGGTCAGGCTCCTCTCCGAGTACCTGCCCAGAAAAATCCCGTCCTGGGTTAAATCTCTGAGTTTTACCCCTAAATCCGAGTTTTAAGGCGCCACAGGGAACTCAGGGAAGAGTTTCCAACATCTTCCAGGCGGAAGTTTCGGTGTCGCTTCAGCGGGGTTAATTCCAGGCTGAAATTCCTGAGTGTTTCGGCAATCCGGGGATGGAACGAGGCACAAAAACGCCCACGAATGCAACCCAAGGGTGGGTTTGGATCACAGAACCGTGGCAGCCTGGAGGGGCTTCGCAAGGATATCCATGAAAAATCCCACTAAATCCTTTGGGAGCAAGCAGTTCCCTTCGCTGAAGGAATCCAGCGAAACCAACGCTCATCGTTACCCTTTTTTCTCCTTCTCTGCCCTTTACCACTGGAGGTCTAACAAAGACTAATTACTGCAGCCAGTAATTTAATTTTTGTTTTTTTAATTCCTTAAAAAAAAAAAGCCCCACTCCTGCTGACAAATGGGAAGTTACTGACCCGTGAGAGAGGAAAACAGAAGAGGAAAAAAGGAACCCAAAGCAAAGCCCACGGGAGGAAACCATCGATCCCCACCATCCCCACCACCACCAGCCAGGAGAATATTCCTTTCCAGGGAGGAACCAATTCCCTGGAGCGTTTTTCCTGCACTTTCAGGTGGTTGTGTAACAGAACTGCAGCCCAGGAGCGAAGATTTACAGCAGGAAGAAGGGAAACTTCTTTTGGAACGGCGGAGAGAACCTGGATAAATCCCAAAGCAGGGATTTCAGGGAATATCAGTCTCTTTAATGGCCCCAAATGATGATTTGGGTGTTAATAAGAAATGTTGCTGAAAAAGGGACACCTTGAGGAAGAGAGGGATGTAATTCCCGTACCTGTGGGGATATTGCACGCCCAAATCAAAAGGATGACTAAGTTCAGCTCTTTATTACGAGTCCATAAAGATTCATCATCCCATTGCCAGCACCTGGAAATTTCTGAATGGAAATAAAGCTACCTCAGAGCAGCACAGGACCCAATTCCCCCCCCAAAATCCACCAGTCGAAATACCTCAAACCTCCAAAAAACCCATCAAAAAAACCCCTCCCAAGCGGGCTCAGACTCATTAAAAAAAAAAAAAAAATTAACTCCCTTCAAACTGTTCAAATCTATAAAAAGACCGAGATATTTGGGGGACAGGCCGTCAAAAGAAGAATTAAAAAAAAAACCAAAAACCACAAAACCAAAACAATAAAAACTACGTAAAACATTTCCAAGTTTGTGGCTCACTAATCTGACAGCCCAACAGCACAATTGTTTATCACGTCAGGGAAAACAGTGCCAAAGTGTGATTCATTAGCAGCAGACTCCCAAACACCCACTTTGAGAGACGTGATTCGCAAGAATTAAGAGAGAAACCGGAGCTAAAAAAAGGGGAATAAAAGTCTTCAGATAACTTGGGACAAAGGCTACCCGCTCCTATTAACACCTAAAATCAGGGTAGAAATAGAGGGGAGATAAAAATAATTAAAGTGCCGTCGTTTGCAGAAGAAAGGAAGAGAAATCTGATTTTTTTTCTTTTTTTTTTGGTGTCTTTTCTCCGCTCGCAAACTCGAAAGGTTCACTTGGATATCGAACGTTTTCTCCTGTTTGCAAAAGGAAAGTCAATTCCATTCCAAACCTGCTGCTAAAGGCAGGGATTTTATGAGTTTAGAAGCCAAACACAAGAAGTATCAGAAGTGGACGTGAATTAAAAGCTTTAGTGGATTTACATAACCTGGAGGGAATTATCAAAGAGCGCCCATAAAAGCTGAACTGGGTATTATCACCCAGCACAAAGCTGCATTATACAACTAAATTACATTTGATATTTTATATTTAAAATAAAAAAAAATCAATCTGACGCTGTTTTACGTTCGGTTTCCACATTTTCCAGTGCACAACCATTGACTGAGCCTGGGGTGAGCTGTACAGCAGAGCTCGGGGAGCTGGGAAGGGCAGGAAATACTGGATGAGGGGATCTCCTAAATACTGCATATTTAGGATAAATAATTGTTAAATAGTGGATTTACATCAGGGCAGGCAGGGATTGATGGGGTTTTTAATCAAATTGTGAGGATCTCCTCTTTTAAAGCACGGGCAGATCCGAGACCGATCAGCAGAGGGGAAAAAAAAAAACGGATGTGTGCTTAGGAATAACACCTTCTTTAGTGGGAAAAGCTTTGGAATCCCAGAATTCCAGAATGGTTCAGGTTGGAAGGGGTCTTAAAGATCACCTCAAACATCTCAGGCACCTCCCACTATCGCAGGTTGCTCCAGCCCGGCCTTGGACACTTCCAGGGATGGGGCAGCCACAGATTCCCTGAGAATTCCATTCCGGGGCCTTCCCACCCTCACAGGGAGGGATTCCTTCCCAGCATCCCATCTATCCCTGCCCCCTGGCAGTGGGAAGCCATTCCCTCCTTGTCCCTTCTCCAGCTCTCTGGATGAGCCAAGAATCCAGCAAAATTCCCTCCAGGAAATCTCCCACATTTTACGCTGTGCTGCCATTGAGGAATCACGGAGTCAGACCCGAGGAATTCTGCATCCTGTCCATTAATTATTCCCAAAATCCCAGGATGGTTCGGGTTGGAAGGGCTCTTAAAGCCCATCCCATTCCAACCCCAAACCCCTGCTCTCAAGCTGGAATTCTTGCATCATTCCCACACCTATTCTTAGCTCTCCTCCAGCTTTTTGTGGCCTTTGCTACCAAAAAAAGCCGCCCGACTTCGCAGCCACACCGTAACTGCATCCAGCTGGGAATGATTTGCCTATTCCCATCCAATTTCCCACTATTTATGCACTCAGGGGTAATTTGGCTGCTGAATCATACAGAAAGCTCATGATTCTGTGACTTCAATCCCCAAATATTTTTCGAGACGTTTCGGTGCCGCTCAGAATAGAATCCTGCCCCGTTCCTAGAAAAACTGCTGGACGTTTTTCCGTCAGACAGCTTGCTCGGGTACAGCTCAGCGTGGAACATGGATTTATCCCCGATTTCCCAGCTCCAGGATGGATAGGTGCTGCCAGCCCTGAGAAACGAGTGTTTGAACACGATATTAAACGGGAGCCCAGAGGCAAAACCAGCAGAATCCCATTAGAAACCAGCGGGGCCGATGACAATCCCTTCCTGCCGTGGCTGCCTTGGACATCCGTGGAATGGGTGAAACGTTGTCCTGGGCTCTGTTTTGATGTCAAACATCTGCTCTGGGTCAAATCCTTGCAGAATTTTATGGATATTCCGCATTTCTGCCCATCCCTGTAAGCTCAGGAACGGGATCCAGGGATTTATGGCGACAAAGGGACATGATGGATCTGGCAGCAGCACTGGATCTTTAAACACAACAGAGCTCCAGCCACAGATCCTGCAGGAATCTTATGGGAAGAGGGAATTGTCTCTTTCCAAGCAGGAAAATCTGGGAAGGAGACACGGAGAGCTCTGAGGGGAGGGACTTCAGGATACCCACACACAAAAGGTCAAGACTTGATGAAGAATTACTAATTGATCTTCACTAATTGAATACAGAAAACCCTGAGAAATTCGATGGACCCGAGCTGAGAACTCCACCCATGACCATGGAACCATGGAATCCTGGAATGGTTTGGGTGGGAAGAGACCTTCAACCCTATCCCATTCCGACCCAGACACCTCCCACGATCCCAGGGTGCTCCAACCTTTCCTTGGACACTCCCAGGGATCCAGGGGCAGCCACAGCTTCTCTGGGAATTCCAGCCCAGCCGGGAATTCCTTCCCAAAATCCCTCCCCAAGCTCCCCTTTCCCAGTTGCTGCTGTCCCTCCAGCCCTTTCCCAAATTCCAGCTCTCCTGGACCCCCTTTAGGCTCAGGAAGGGGCTCTGAGGTTTCCCAGGATCCTTCCCTTGTCCAGGTGAACATTCCCAGCTCTCCCAGCCTGGCTCCACAGGAGATGAATTCTACCTCCTCAAGCACCAACAAACCCCTTGGATTATTCTTCCTCCTTGCCTGGAACAGAATTATTCGGTATTTACACCCGTGCTGAGGATCCCCCACATCATCCGAGGAATAATCAGGAATCAAGACAAGAGAACAGCACGAGATGAGAGAGGGGCAATTTTAATAATAGGCTGACCACAGAGGTTCATTATGCAAATGAAGCAGCTGCTAAGTCATGCAAATGAAGATCCACAGAAGCCTTAAAAGATTCGTGCAGGCAGATTTCATGAAGTCAGTGATTACAGAACTGTCTGAAAGAGGCCCAAGTAAAGGTGAGATAATTAATTTTAATCTTTTGAGTGAATTTGCAGAGAAAGCTGCTACATTAAACAGACCTTCAGACCAGAAGCTGCCTGTTAAATAAACTCTATTTTTTTTTTTTTTAAAGATCTAAAAGGCAGCTACTCCTCCACCAGACACGGGGGCTCAGCCACTTTCTCACTCCGAGAAAAAAACAGCGCGGCTCTGGCATAAAACAGCTCCGTTAACAAAGCCTCTCCATTAAACTCTGCTCTCCAGACAATAGCCTCGTCAGCTGAGAGACCTGAAGATCAAAGACTCAATTATTTCCAGCCAGCACCAGGGCAGCTTCCCAAATCCCCATTTGGGCTCGGGATGGCCGGGAGCCAGGCGGCGCAGGACGAGCGCGCTCAGCCCGGCCGGCGCAGAGAGCACCGACTCCAGCTCGGAGCAGGTGGGCTCATGCTGAGAATCTCTCACATCTTTAAACCTGGGCTTTGGTTTACGTGTTTTAGAGAAGCAGAGAACTGAAAGAAGCCAAAAAAAGGGTGGGAAGAGGCACAGGAAGCAGCTGAAGCTGCAAGAACAAGAGGTTCGAAGGCTGAAGCAAAGAGAAGCGATTGCCAGGAAATGTTTAGGAAAGAAGGGAAGGATCTAAACCAACTCATCCACCCCAAAAACTCGCCTGCAGGACATTCCAGCACTACTTCACCGCTGGAAGTGTCCAAGGCCAGGCTGGGCTTCCACCTGGTCCAGTGGAAGGTGTCCCTGCCCACAGCAGGGGATGGAATGGGGTGGGCTTTAAGGTCCCTTCCCGCCCAAACCACTCCATCATTTTATGACTCTTGAAGGCAAAGATGGAATAAATTATGCAGATGTTTAAATTACTCGATCACCGTCGGTGGGAATGGATTGAAGTCCAATTTCCATAAAATGTGGTGCTCCAAACCCAAACACATCTTGGTGAGAGGTCACAGCTGGGCAGGGGAAGGCCCTTGGCTCATCCACCCTTGGCCTATCCCAGAAAAACCCCAAACGAAAACAAAGCAGGAAACACTTGCAAACTTAGAATCACAGAATTATTTCATTTGGAAAAGACCTCTAAGATCATTAAATCCAACCATTCCCAGCACTGCCAAGGCCACCCCTGAGCCATGTCCCTGAGTGCCACATCCACAGGGATTTTGAATCCCTCCAGGGATGGGGACTCCAGCACTGCCCTGGGCGGCTGTGCCAGGGCTGGGCAGCCCTTTCCAGGCAGGAATTGTTCCCAATATCCAACCTGAACCTCCCCTGGTACAACTTCAGGCTGTTCCCCCTCATCCTGTCCCTTGTTCCCTGAGAGCAGAGCCCGATCCCACCTGGCTGCCCCCTCCTGTCAGGGAAAAGTTCCCCCCTGAGCCTCCTTTTCTCCAGGCTGAGCCCCTTTCCCAGCTCCCTCAGCTGCTCCTGGTGCTCCAGCCCCTTCCCCAGCTCTGTTCCCTTCCCTGGACACGCTCCAGCCCCTCCACGTCCTTCTTAGAGGACAGAAGTGTCCTTAGAAAAGGCCCTCAGAGTCTCGTGGAAAGACTGGAATGTTTGGAGGTCTGGGTGAGAAAAATCAAAAGTTTCAATCAGCGACCAAAGGAGTCCCAGGCCAGGAAAGTTCCTGGGCTTAACTTCGGGAAGAGCAAAGATTGGGAACATCCAGCACCTCAAACAGGTCCAATGTGTTGTAAATAAACCCCTCCTGGTGCCCCTGACCACCAGCAGCACAGGCCTGGGTGTCACACAGTGACACTGCTCGATGACATCTGTAATTGCAGAATTAAGTCCAAAACTGACCCCACAGGTTTCTGAGGAGGAAACTGTCACTATAACCCACGAGGATCTCATGTACCACATCCTCACCTATTCCTTAAATTACCTCCTTGATCCTGATCTTTACAGCTCTGCTTTATCACAGGGCAGTCTCTGAAACACAGCCAGCAAGAATTCATTCAGCATCCACAACTCCCTGTGAATAAACCCAGAATCGGGGGATATTCTGACAAAGCAGGTGGCAATCTTGCTCAGCTGACGTGTTTCAGAAGCTGCAGGTTTGATGATTGCCCAGAGCAGGCATTTCTGAAAGCTCAAATGCCAATTATTTGGCTTTATGCTGCTCCCTTTTTATTACAACATTTTTATTACAACATTTCAGTGCTTTCTTTATCACCAGCGCCAGGAGTACGGCGGAGAGGTTTGGTTTCTTAGCAGCATCAGCTTCCCAAGGTTTAAGCTTTCAAATCCTGAATTAAGTTAGTTAAAATACACCCATTTATTGACTAAAACACAACTTTCCAATTTTGATAAGGTAACAGTATCTATGCCTGTTAAAAGATAAGGGAGAACGTGTTTTTTTTCCATGACATGCCACCAAGAGATAATTCTGCTCCCTCCTGCTGTGTCACTTGGTGCAAAATCAACAATGAGATCGTTTCTGAAGTAAAAACCCTGAAACACACCCGTTTTCTTCTTTTTCTTAATGTTTTTACCACGTTTTAACCCCAAGGAATGGCTCTGCCACCCAAAAACCCTCTGAAAAAAGGCACAGAAGGAGCAGAAGTGGCTCAATTAACAGACACTTCAGGCCTCATCCATTCTGAGATAAAATCCCTAAACCACACACGTTTTCTTCTATTTCTCAGTGTCTTTACCCGATTTTAACGCCAAGGAGTGGCTCTGCCACCCAAAAACCCTCTGAAAAAAGGCACAGAAGGAGCAGAAGTGGCTCAATTAACAGACACTTCAGGCCTCATCCATTCTGAGGGAAAAACCCTAAAACACACCCATTTTCTTCTCTTTCTCAATGTTTTTATCATGTTTTAACCCCATTCTGAGGGAAAAACCCTAAAACACACCCATTTTCTTCTCTTTCTTAGTGTCTTACCACATTTTAACCCCAAAGAATGGCTCTGCCACCCGAAATCCCTCTGATAAAAAGGCACAGCACGAGCAGATGTGGCTCTGTTCAAAGACACTTCAGGCCTCATCCATCGTGAGGGAAAACCCCTAAAACACACCCATTTTCTTCTCTTTCTCAATGTTTTTATCATGTTTTAACCCCATTCTGAGGGAAAAACCCTAAAACACACCCGTTTTCTTCTATTTCTTAACGGTCTTACCTTGTTTTAACCCCAAGGAATGACTCTTCTTCTCTTTCTTAATGTTTTTACCACGTTTTAACCCCAAGGAGTGTATCTGCCACCCAAAAACCCTCTGATAAAAAGGCACAGCACGAGCAGAAGTAGCTCTGTTCAAAGACACTTCAGGCCTCATCCATTCTGACGGAAAAACCTTAAAACACACGTTTTCTTCTCTTTCTCGATGTTTTTATCATGTTTTAACCCCATTCTGAGGTAAAATGTTATAAACCACACCCGTTTTCTTCTCTTTCTCAGTGTTTTTATCATGTTTTAAACCCAAGGAGTGGCTCTGCCACCCCAAATCCCTCTGAAAAAAAGGCACAGCACCAGTGGCTCTGTTCAAAGACACTTCAGGCCTCATCCATTCTGACGGAAAAACCTTAAAACACACGTTTTCTTCTCTTTCTCGATGTTTTTATCATGTTTTAACCCCATTCTGAGGTAAAATGTTATAAACCACACCCGTTTTCTTCTCTTTCTCAGTGTTTTTATCATGTTTTAAACCCAAGGAGTGGCTCTGCCACCCCAAATCCCTCTGAAAAAAAGGCACAGCACCAGTGGCTCTGTTCAAAGACACTTCAGGCCTCATCCATTCTAAAGGTAAAATCCCTAAAACACACCCATTTTCTTCTATTTTTTAACATTCTTACCTCATTTTAACCCCAAGGAATGGCTCTTCTTCTCTTTCCTAATCTTTTTAGCACGTTTTAACCCCAAGGAATGGCTCTGCCACCCAAAAACCATCTGAATAAAAGGCACAGCACAAGTGGCTCTGTTCAAAGACACTTCAGGCCTCATCCATTCTGTGCGGAAAAACCCTAAAACACACCCATTTTCCTCTCTTTCTTAACGATCTTACCTTTAGCCCCAAGGAATGGCTCTTCTTCTCTTTCTTAATCTTTTTACCACGTTTTAACCCCAAGGAGTGTATCTGCCACCCAAAAACCCTCTGATAGAAAGGCACAGCATGAACAGAAGTGGCTCAATTGAAAGACACTTCAGGGCTCATCCATCGTGAGGTAAAACC
>VZRR01008277.1:0-10920 GCA_013398015.1 Oreocharis arfaki
TCCTGCCCTGCTCCCTCAGCCAGAGGACCCAGGGGGCCAGTGCCAGCGTTTTTATTAAAAGCTGCTTTCCTAGGTACTAACACAGGGCTGTGGAAGAGCGAGCTCCAGAGGTTAATTGTGGCAGTCCATAGCATGAGCGGGTGATGGTGACTCCCTTGTTCCCAGCACAAAAGCCGGGGCCTTTTGTTTCCATTCCTGTCCCTTGTTTCTGCCTGTGCTGAATGACCTTACTCTTATTTCTCTTTTCTGTTCCAGTAGCACTTCTGGTTCGTTGTTTTGTCTTTTTTTTTTTTAATTTTTAAACTTCCCTCACTCCGTTTTGATCACATGCCTTGCCAATCTGTGTCTGAGTGCAGCAGCCAGAGTGTGAATGTGCTGTTGGCCAGGAGACAGCGCTGTCCCCTTCCCTGCTCCCCCCAAAACCAGCATGGGACCAGGGCAGAGAGCTGGGCTATCCCCAACCCTCTGCAGCACTTCTAAGCTGTTTAGCAAGGGTGAAAGCTGTCCTCTGGTAATTTGCTTTCCAGTGCTGACACTTGAGCTCCCTTCATTCCCAAGGGAAGGCAGCATGCCCCCACCCTTACTGCCTGGAGAGCAAGAAGGAAATACTGGACAAAGGCACTCGGTTGAGGCACAGCAAGCTGGAGCCATGAGGAACCCTGAGACGAGACCCTGCGGAGCAGGCAGCAGCGAGCAGGGCGAACAGTCGGCATCTCCGAGGTGGCTGGTCCTGAGCAGCTCCCGAATCCCAATACTGAGTGGGCCAAAAACCCCAACGAGTCCGTGGTTGCTTTGGCAAATGTTAGCCTGGACCCTCGCCGATCCCGAAACTGGAGCATCTGCTGGGCAGTGCCAACTGCCAGCCCCAGGCTCTCCCCTCCTTCCTCCTGCACCCAGAGTTTGTGTGGGACTCCTGGCTCCGAGGCAGGCTCCCCCCAGAGCTGGGTTTCCCAGTAGTTTGTGACCCTGATCCACAAGGAACTCCCTTTCCCCACCCGCCTCCCAAATCCCCTCCCGCCCCCTTCCCCTGGTTTATAGTGTTGGTGGTGCCGTGCTGGTGAGGGCTGGGAGAACGGCTCTTCCCACCACGCCTCCCCAGCACCCTCCCACTGTCTTGGAGAAAGGGGGCTGGTAGCTCCTCAGTGATCCCCAGTGTGTGTCGGGGGCTTGGCAGGCTGGCTTAAGTCTGCTTCTTTTCCCATTCCTGTGAAGAAAGGGAAAGAAAAAAGGGATGAGGAGACAGGCAGGGAAAGCAAAACTGAGCCCTTCAAGGGTATCCCTCCCTACTAGGGGCTTTGCATCACCTCAGCATTTTCCAAGCATTTTCACTGCTGCCCTGGGCATTGCAGGGGTGATGCTTTCCCTTTCCCACCCAGCCCTGCACTTCCCAAATTTTCCCACAGCCTGGGCTCATGACAGCAGCAAGTGCTGCTGTGCTGGGTCAGGGGACCCTGGCAGATTTGGGTCCCCAAATTTCAGCAGCAAAGAGGACAGGACAAAGAGTGAGATTTCCCATGGGGCTGGGGAGGAGAAGGAGAGCGAAGCAGGACCTTGGCTTTCCGCAGCACGCTTCCCGTGTTGGCAGGGATGATGGAGGGGCTTCTCTTCCTCAGCTCTGCTGCACAGTTCACAGGGACCAAGTGCTCCGGGGGGCTCCCGTTTGGCTTGTTTGTAGTATCCTGTGGAAAAGGGGGAGCAAGAAAAGTTTAGGAGACCCAGGAAGCATTGGCAACCAGATTAAAACAAACAAAAAAAAAGGCATGAACTACAATGACATAAAAGTTGAGGTGGTCATACTTAATTCACTCACCTCTGTCCACAACGGGACAAAGGCACAGGGATGTCCCCTCTCCCCTGTGCTGCTCCCCCCAACACCCCAACCACTGTCACTGGTTGAAATTGGAGCGGTGAAAGTGAGGAAAAAAGGATGCATACCCCATTCTCAGCCTTGCCAGTCACGGCCAGCCCCAGGGCCGGCCCTCCTGCCAGCGACTGCTTCAGCTGCTCCTTCACTTCGGTCAGCTTGAGCTCCAGATCCACCCGAGACTCCTCCTTCTGCCGGCACCGCTCCTCCAGCCCCGCCACCCGCTGCTCCAGCTCCTGCAGCCTCGGCCCTGCTTGCACAACCACCCGGCTCAGCGCTGGGAGAATCCACCCATCCTCACGCACCGCGACACTAGGTGGGGCTGCCACCCCGGCAGAGTGCTGCGGCCAGCCCAGATCACGGCCACGCTGTCCCTGTGGCCAGCCCGGTGTCCCTACGGCCACCCCAGCTCTGTACCCGAGTGTCTCCGAGCAGCTGCACAGCCCCGACCTACCCGTGCTGCCTTTCATGGCTTCCCGCAGCTCCCGCTTCTCCTTCCGCAGCAACATCAGCTCGCTGCGGATCGATGCCTTCTCCTTCTCCAGCTTCTCCTTCTCCGTCAGGAACCGCCTGGCGTCCTCCTCGGCCCGGTTCTTGCCGTACCTGTACTGGTTGGCACCTGCAGGCACGGGGAGAGCCCACGAAGGGCTGCACTGACGGCACCCGCGCTCCAGCTGAGCCCACCCACCGCCCATGGCTGCACATCCCATCCCTGGAACAGCCCCTCCTGCACTGGCCAGGAGCCCTGGGGAGCTCTGTGGCCCGGGGACTCACTGGACGCGTGTCTCTTCACTTTGACTTGCGGGTCCACCCGCCGCGATTTCTCGCTGCAGGACGAGGCGTGGCGCTTCACCTGGGCCCCGCCCGGCCGCCCTGGCTCCTCCTCAGCCTGCTGAGAGGAGGGAGAGTGAGCTGAGACACCTGCAGGGCCACCCCAGCCTGGCCAAGGCTCCCTGGGCAACTGTGGTGAGAGAAGATGAGGCATGAAGTCATGCTCACCTGAACCTTCTCATAGGGGACATCATCGTACACCACCCGCGAGGAGTCTGCTCGGTCATCCTGCGACGAGCTGGCCCACCTGCAGAAGGAGGAATGGGGTCTTTATTCCCAGACTAGCCCCTCAGGGAGCCCTTCCAACTCTGCACTGCTCTCCCAGCTTCACTCACAACCCTACCCTACCCCACCCTCCATCAGCACTGACAAAATCTTTTCTTGCTTCCCATCCCACCCAAGGAAACAACCCCTGGGACACTGACTGTCCCTGAGATCACAGCCACAAACCACAGCCCAGCCTGTGCCCCTTCCAGGGAGTCCAAAGGGCTAAGGATCAGCATCCCCAGCCCAGCACTCAGCCCCTGGCACAGCAGGAGCACAGCCTTACAGGTAGGAGTGTCTCACAGCCGTCACGATGTTGGCAATGGTCTCCACATCCACGTAGTCGTAGTGCAGGGCCTCTGGGGCTGTGTGGGAGCCTGTTTCCACCAAGAGCAGACCCAGCCAGCGGCCCAGGTCTTCGGAGCAGCTTGCCTGGAGGACAGAGGAAGGGTTTGGGGTGCATGCCCAGCTCCCAGCCCCTCATCCTCGCTGCCTCCCGTCGCAAAGTCCTTCTGTGCACAATCACCCGCTGCGCACAAAGCTCCTGTGTGCCTACACCCAGCTCACCCAAACGGTGCCCCGAGCTTTGCAGGAGAGGGGAAAACAAGGCACTGCTCGCACGGGATGTCAATCATCCCAAGGACTGCTCCCCCAGCCTGGCAACCCCTTCCTCACGGCCCGTCCCCCCCTGCTCACCTCCAGCGCCGTCACCTCCTGCCCGTGGCGCAGGATGCGGAAGGCGAAGGGGTGCTTGGGGCCCAGGCCGGGCACCACCTCGCAGCCCCGCAGCACGATGGCGTTCACGTGCGTGCGCAGGTCCGTGCGGTCCTTGTGGAAGTACAGGGTGTTGCCCTTGAGGCGACACCAGCGCTCCTTCCAGCACTGGTTCACCAGCACGCTGAGGTAGCCTGCGGGTGCCAGGGGAGGGAAGGGCATCAGCGCCTGCTCGGCTGCACCTCGGGCAGGCTTTGACAAGGCAGAGGTTACAGCCTGGCTTCCTACTCATCCAGCCCTTGTGTGCCTCAGTTTCCCCCCATGCAACCAGCTGGGTCCAGGGGAGCTCGGTACCACACAGCCCCCCAAGCCTGGTTTTGGGGACATGGGTGACCCCTTGGCCACCCATCATTGGAATTCGCAGAGCCAGGCCTGGGCAGTGTTTCCCAGCCTGTGGCACTGCCACAGGCCCCCACTGAGCTTGTACCCACCCCTCACCCCCTACAGCCATGCTTGGGGGAAGGATGTCCCTCCCCATCGACCCCACTCCCACTCCTAGCCCCATCTCTGCCCCCAGCCCACACAGACCGCAGCAGGGGATGTCCTCCTCGGTGGAGGAGGTGTGGGTGTCCTCGGGGCATGGCTTCTTCTTGGAGAAGCTGATGATCCTGGTGATCTTCTTCCCCGCTGCCCGGCTCATCGAGCCCTTCAGGTCAGCCAGGCCGCTCTTTTTGCCTTTCCCTGGAAGGACAGGGTAGCTGTGGGACCCAGTGCGTGTCCTGGCATCTCACCTGGCTGTGAAAGATGCTGCCCAGCCATGGGCACACAGCTGGCCCTGGCTGGGAGGGCAGTGGGGACAGGGACTGTACCGTGCTCGCTGTGCTCTCTGCGGGTGGCAGGGGACCCGGTGTCACCCACGGCCACGCTGTCCGAGTCCGAGGCGTGCTTCTCCTGGGACAGCCGCTGCAGGAGAGCAGAACCCCCTCAGCACCATCCATCCCCCAGCCACAGCCCGCCCTTCATCCCCCTGCACAGGGCTGGGATATCCAGCTCCCGTTCCCCTTCCCA
Source organism: Oreocharis arfaki (assembly GCA_013398015.1). Taxonomy (NCBI): domain Eukaryota; kingdom Metazoa; phylum Chordata; class Aves; order Passeriformes; family Paramythiidae; genus Oreocharis; species Oreocharis arfaki. Next base: position 4,742 of record VZRR01008277.1, read on the forward strand.
GCCCTGCAGAGCTGCTGTGACAATGGGAAGGGCTCCTTGTGCAGCCCCAGGAGTTTGGGGTCCCCCACCCCCCTGTTCCCCAGGTTTGGCCACAGCAGCCCCACACAGCCCCACAGAAACCATCACCTTATCCAGCTCCATTTTGCACGGCATCGCTGGGGAGGTGGGGGCCTCCATCCCGCCCGCTGCTGGACTGCTGGCTTCCTTTATCACCTGCAGGGACAGCCCTGGATGTCACTTCCAAGCGACTGGAGGGCCAGGGCTGCCCTCCCGGGCTCAGCTCCTGCACTGCCAGTGCCACGCTGACCCATGAGCACAGGTCCTGGTCTCTGCAGCACGGGGCAGCAAACCCTGCTCAGCATTGCTCACACCTTGGCCCCTTCAAAACTTCAACCGGTTTTGTGCATTTTGTCAGGGATTTCAGAAATCTCAGAAAGGAGAAATTGAGTGCCAAGCCAGCACCATCCTGCCAGCACAGGACACCTCGTGACCCCCCTGTTTTACAGGCGTGGCGTGTCCTGGGTGTGTAAAACCAGCCCGCTCTCCCCCATTTGGGGTGACAGCTGCCTTGGCGGTGTGCTCACAGGCTCCTTTCCCACCCGCTGCCCCTTCCCCGCAGCCCCCGCTTCCCGGCCCCGAACAAAGGCAGGAAAGGGCCCCGGGGAAGAGCAGGGGGAGAGCAAACATCCCCCAGCCGGGGCTATCAGCGCCAGAGACGCCCAGGCCCTGGGAAGCGGCCGATAAGAGACGAGAGCAAAGCCCCTTCCCCTCCCAGCGGGGCGAGGCCATTCCCAGGGCAGCCCCCTGCCCAGCTCAGGCGGGGAGATGCCAAGGGGAGTCTGTGGATGCCCCTGGGAGGGGCAGTGGTACCTTGAGCCACTCCTCAGCCTGCTCCTTGCTCTGCACCGCCAGCACCAGCGCCTCGGCCCCGGGCAGCGAGAACCGCAGCTCGTGCTTCTTGCGCCGCCCATCCTTGGGGACGTAAATGACGTTGCAGGTGCCCAGGGGCACCTCCACGTGTGGCTGCCGGTCCTTGGAGCTTTTGTAGCACTAAGGGAGGCACAGAGAACTGCTCAGCGCTCGGCCAAACCTGCCCGTCCGGCTGCTGTGCTGGGGGTCTCACGGGTGGCACGGGGCCTCAGGGTCCCTCGCTGGTGGCACACACGGAGGTGGCTCATGCAACAGCCTGAGGGTGCCCTTTCACTCTGTGCTGTCCCAAAAACAGGGGAGCCCTCTGTTCCTTTGCAATGGAAGCGAGGGCAGCTGCTGTGTGTGCTGCAGGGCAGCAGCAGCCTTGGGGCAGGGGCTTTGTTTGGATGGTGCTTTTTCCCCTCAGCTTTGGCTCAGCCACCATCCCAATGCCCCCAAGGGGTGTCTGTCCCCCCCAGGCCAGGCTCACCAGCAGTTTGCTGTCCCGGATGGGGCTTTGTTTGGATGGTGCTTTTTCCCCTCAGCTTTGGCTCAGCCACCATCCCAATGCCCCCAAGGGGTGTCTGTCCCCCCCAGGCCAGGCTCACCAGCAGTTTGCTGTCCCGGATGGGGCTTTGTTTGGATGGTGCTTTTTCCCCTCAGCTTTGGCTCAGCCACCATCCCAATGCCCCCAAGGGGTGTCTGTCCCCCCCAGGCCAGGCTCACCAGCAGTTTGCTGTCCCGGATGATGGTGAGCTGCTTGGCCCACTGCCCGAAGCGCTTCTTGCGCAAGAGGAACGCGCAGATCCGGCAATCCTTCACCAGGTTCATGGAGGCCTCCTCCGAGGGCCACTGGTGAGTCAGCTGCTGGCCCTTGCCCTCCTCCTCCTCCTCGTCATAGGACTCGTAAGAGCTGCTCATGGCATCCGAGTCATTGTCTGGCAGGAAGCAGGGGAGTCACCCAAAATTTGCCGCACACGCTGCCAGGGCTGCCCGTGCCCAGCAGGCTCCAGACAGAGCTGGGCTGGGTGCCGGGATAGGTGGACCCCGTGTCACCCTCTGGCAGCAGCAACGTTTGGCCCCAGCCATCTCCATTTCCCTTGGAATCCCAGCAGGACGCTCGTGGGCCGAGCGCCAGCCCCAGGTGCATCTATCCAGAGCCCTGGGCTGGTTCATTTCTTTGCAAAGCTCACACGCTGAAATCCTGCTTCTCCAGCCTCGACCCCCGCAGCCCCCAGCCCACTGCTCAAGCCCCCACCTCGGGCTGGACTTTGCCAAAGCTCTCCCCTCCCTGTCGAGGACACATAGATACCTACAGGAGTGTTTTTGCTCCCCGTTGATCCTGGTGACAGGGTAGCTGCTGTCTGCATCCTCGTAATAGCCGTCCTCGATGGAGTTGGGGGGGCTGGAGCTGTCTGCAAGGGAAGCAGAGGGAGCTGGGGCTGCCACACCCGGTTTTCCCTCAGGGATGCTCAGTGGGGCAGAGCCAAGCACTGGTCCCCCTTTGGCTCTGATCTCTCCCCATCACCCCGTTCCCGCTCTGGCTGGAGCAAACAACTCCTTGCAATACAAGCGGGATGGAAGGGAGTGGGATACAATTCCTTCCCCAGGGTGAGCAGTCAAGCCCACTGAGGGCTGCCTGGTTTTCCAGGCAGGTGGGGGATGCAGTGGGCAGCTTGTGGGGCTGCCCCCACCCTCCTACTGGCCTGGACGGAGCAGGACTCACTGCGGGAGGTGATGTACTCGGGGGCCTTGCCAGGGCCCAGGGGCAGCGCTTCCTCGTAGTAATCCTCAGGAGGGGGAGTGGTGGGCAGAGGAGGAGCAGGATCCACAGGAACCTATGGCACAAACACCTCCAGCATGAGCCAGGCAGCAGCAGGGGCAGGAGCAGGGCACGGGAAGGGTCCCACCCAGGCCACTGCCACCTCCCTGTGAGGTGCAGAGCAGACCTGGCTCAGGGCACTCACAGGTTTGGCCGTCTGGTTCCCTGCCAGCTCCAAGCCAACGCCGTCGCTGGCGTCCCCCTCCTCCTCCTGCATGTCCTGCAGGTCCCCCAGGTCACAGTCTGCACGGGGTAAACGGAGGGTGAAGGCAGCAGGAAAGCAGAGCTGGACATGCCAGCTGTGCCCTCCAGGGATTTATCTCCATGGCCCTTCCATGGGAAGGTGCTGGGAGGTGGCATCACTGGCGTGTGGATTCCCTCGTGGCCAGCCCCCAAACAGCTACAAGGGAGTGGGGAACAAGCACCCAGAGTGATGACGCCCACTCTGGGCACAAGGATGCAGCTGTCACCCTCCCTCCAAAGGACTCCAGGACCACACACCCACCCAGTGCCACCGGGGCATCCCTCCAGCTCAGCCACACATACCAAACTCCTCAAAGAGGGACTCCACGAAGCTGGTGCCGTTGCCCAGGGACGCCGTGTTGACGTACATGTAATCCACATCCTTCCCTGGAATTGAGAGGGATGCTCTGAGCCTGGGGCAGGCACTGGCACCCCCTGTCCCCACAAACAGCAACCCAGGGACACAGCCCACCCCTCCAGAGCAGGCAGCGGGGGTGGAGGAACCCCCAGGGATGCTGTGGCTCCCCCAGGAGAGCAGGAAGGGGCAAGGCTGCGAAGCCCCAGGTGCACAGCGCCGGCCTTCCCGCGGAAACCCCTGCGCTCAGCACAAACCCGGGGCAGGAAAAGCTCTGGGAAGCGGCGCTTCCGCAGGGAGCAGCCCTCCCGTATCCATGGCAGGGCTGACGCCAGCCCCGCTGCCGGGGCAGGGAGGAGCTGGGAAGTGGAAGCAGGGAGCAAAGCGCCCTGAGGGTGCTGAGCAGGTGCTGGGCTCAGCCCTGCCCTGCAGGAGCTTTTCCCTCTGTCCTGCCGGGGGTTTGGTTTCCCCCTGCTGGGGACACTCACTGCTCCTGGGAACAGCCACTGGACAGGAGAGGGACACAGACCTGCAGGTGGCTGCAGCTTCTGCAGGATGGTGGAGACAGCCAGCTTCTTCTCCTGCGTGGTGGCACTCAGGTACTCGTGGTCCAGCAGCTTAAGCAGGATGCTGAGCTCTGGCAGGAGCTGGTCCAGCACTGGAGAGAGCAGGAAAAATCTGTCAGCCAAGGATACGTTGGGATGCTGGGGTTAGGATGAGGCCAAATGGGCTGGAACTCCTGGGTGTGGCAAACCCCAGGATGAGGGGTTTTCCCAGCTGGCCCAGCACAGCTCAAAGGTGTTTGCCAAGCGCTCCTTCCACCTTTCCTTGAGCTCTTCCACCTCCACACAGGCACCAGGATGAAGCCTGGATGGGAACACCAGCTCCACAGGCTGCTGGACCTCTACCACAGAGCTCAGAACATGTATTTTTCCACACAGATAAAACTTCATCTGTGTCTGCCTCGGTGTGTACCACTGCTGCTGGTGCCCCTTCGCTGTGCCAGGCACTGGCAGCAGATGGAAGGAAAGAGGGAAAGGAAATCCAGGTGCCATCTCCAGAGGCAGCTGGGAATGCCACTCAGAGATGTTCTCCCAACCCTCACCTGCTGGGGGACATTTATTCTCCCCTGCTGTGCTCAAACCACCGTTTTTTACAAGAAAAAGCGCACAGCAGGTCTGGGGTACCCGCGTGGCAAAGCTCCTGAAAAACACTTGGATGTTTCCATGTCAGAGCAGGGCTACAAAATGACTTCCTCACTGAAGGCAGCATTTACACGGAGAGCAGCAGCTGACAGAGCTCTGGGAAAACACCATGGCCAGGGATGGGACAGATGGGGGGGACGAACAAGGCAAGCTCCGGACTCCAAATCACTCCTGAGCTCCCACATCCTCATCCCAGGTCTCTTCCTTATCTCCTCCGAGCAGGATAAGACAAAAAAAACCCTGATCTGGATCCACAGTCGAGCTTCTGTTCTACCACACACGTGCCCTGTGCAGGGCAGCTCCTGCAGGATCCAGCACTTGGATCAGAGAGGCCGAGCTCAGGGACACCAGCAAGGCTAGAGAGCGCAGGGAGAGCGAGCTGCAGCTCCTCCCAGGGCACGATCCCTCCTCCTGGCAGCCACCAAACGCCCTCACAGCGCAGCTGGGGTCGCACACAGCTGGCTTTGGGTCTCCAGCGACAGCAGCACAGGCCAAGGGTCACCGCAGAGGCAGCTCGGACGTGCTGACCGATGGGGACGGCTCGAAGGAGGGGACAGCGTGTGCCCCAGAGCATGGGGACACCCTGGCTGGGCTGCACCTGTGCCCACACTGCTGCCCCTTGGCAGAGCAAAGCTGGGCAGCAGCAAGGGGCTGGCACGGGGTGTGTTTCCCAGGGGAAGGGCAGGATTCTGAGCCACTGATGGGATCCTCCTTCCTCACATAAGGAATGTGCAGCCAGCCTGGCACTGCTGCCCAAAGCAGGGACAGCACAGTAAAACCAACCGGGGTTCCCAAGGGTGAAGGGCAGCCCAGGAGGAGGGGGATGATGTGGAGCAGTGCCAGCCAAGACGAGCCCCTGGGCACAGAGACAACGTGCCCACCTCGAATCGCCACTGGCCCAGCACACGGGGCAGGATGCGGCTCTCGAGGCTCTTCCTGCACTCAATCTCCACAGACCTTCTGCTTCCTCCTCCCTGCCCAGTGCCAAGCTGAACAGCAGCCTCAGCCCTTCTGGCCACAGCACCGGGCAGTGCCCATCTCCCACGGGCAGGCCAAGCCAGGACAGGCAGCCCCAGGCAGCGAGAGAAGCCTCAGCAGCGCCGCAGGAGGAACAGACAAACAACCCCCAGACCTTGGGCACGGAGAAAGCAACCACAGGGAATGGGATTCCTGCTCCTTGAGCTGGAATGACATCCCACAGCCAACAGGACAGGCCTTGCTGATGCTCTGCTCACACCCCCCGTGCTGGGCACCTGCTCTGCCAGGTGAGAGCCTCGTGTGTGGGGTGTGGGGGAAGCTCCCAGCTCCTCTGCAGAGGCAGGGAGGGAAGGAAGAGGGGAAGATCCTCCCTGAGATGCTGCAGAGCGCTGCACGGGCAGGATGGGATCTGCTGGTGCTCTCCAGGCAGGTGAGCCATCCTCCCTGCGGGGCTTGGCGGGGCAGGGGACTACAAGGAAGCAGCTGGGAGAAAAAGCAAGATTTCCCCTGTCTGGCGAGCAGCTGCAAATATCCAGGGAGTCACCCACCCTCCTGCTGCCCCAGCCCAGCCATGAGCTCTCATGGAGGGGATGGCGACTGTGCAGGCTCCCTGCACTGGCTTTCCACAGCCCCAAACCCCAGGCTGTGGTGCCAGCAGCATCCTCCC
>VZRR01008277.1:11082-21125 GCA_013398015.1 Oreocharis arfaki
CCCCCAGGCCCTGGGGCCAGCCCCCCCCCCCCCCCCAGAACACCCCCAACCCCAGGCCATGGTGCCAGCACCCCCCCCCCTCCCAGAGCACCCCAAACCCCAGGCCGTGGTGCCAGCATCCCCTTCACTCCCTGCCCCGTGTAGGGCATGTCCCATCACAGCCACCAGCTCCGTGTCAGGGCTCTGGGCCAGCCAAGGGCAGGAGGGCAGCCTGGTTTCTATTAATAGCACCAAAGCAGGCGGGGAGGGGGGCGAGGGGACCCTGCTGGGCACCAGAGCCGGAGCTGCCTGATAAGCCAGGGCTGCTGGCAGGGGCTGAGCTCAGCAGCAATGCCCCGAGCCGGGCACTCGCAGCACGGCCCGAGAGCTCTGAAGGCGCCTTTGTTTCCCCCCAGCTGAGCTGTCCCCTCCAGTCTCCCTTGTTAAACATCCTCCAAAATACAAGGGGGAGGGAGGGGGCACTCAAAGAGGCCTGTGATGCCAGGAGGGCATGCTGAGCAGAGCCTGGGGGAGAGCAGGGAGGCAAGGAATTAATTTCCTACGCTCGTTAGGCTTGCAGCCTGAAGGAGGTTAACGAGGGGGGGCTGCAGGAAGCGAGGGGAGATTGCTCTGGGGGGCAGCAGGGCATGGTGTGACCAACCCAAGGTCACCTGGCCAGCGAGGAGCAGCACAGGCACTTCTGCAAGAGCTGCTGGGAGTGAGCACTGACCCTGCAGAGCTGGCCTGGGGACAGGGGACACGGCTCCTGTGCTGAGGGGGGCACTGGTGTCAGTGCCCTGGGGGGCTCTGAGCCCGGGGACAGAGGCAGCAGGACAGCAAAGGGCGCCTGGGGAGGAGGGGGTGGGATGTCAGAGTGACCACAGGTGACACAGCTGAAAAGGGACCCTGTGCCCCCTGCTCTGGGACACCTCCAGCTCTGCTGCTGGCAAATGGCTCCCACCTGCTGCTTTCTGCTGGGGCTCCTCCTGCACCCAAAATCCTGCGGGATCACCCCGCTTCCCTGCACTCAGGCTTTGCACAGACAGCCCAGGACACACAGTGACACCAGAAACTCCCTCCTCTCCACGTCTGCAGCCTGTCCGAGGCAGGATGGGAGACGTCCACGAGGTCTCTGAGCCTGGGAAGGCCAAGACCCGTGGCAGCAGATGGCTTTAGCATCAACTCACAGGGCTGGATGGGCTGGGGGGACCCAGGGCAGCTCTGCTGGGATGGGGTGACCCAGGGGACAGCACGAGGACACTGCTGCCATGCAGGACACCGGGGCAGGGCTTCCCCTGCTGCCAAATCCTGCCCTGGCAGCAGCACCAAGCAGAGGAGCTTCAGCCCCTCCAGCCCCTCTCTCCACCCCAGAGCAGGCCAGCTCTATTTATAGACCCCACAAGTGCTCCCCTCCTCAGGGACCCTTTTCCCAGCACAGAGATAAGGTCTGGACACAGCCTGCAGCTGCAGAGCCTCCCTGCCCCGCCACGGCAGCAAAAATTAGGTCCTGCTCCTGTAACCTGCAGAGAGGAGGAAGAGGAGGAGGAGGAGGAGGAGGAAGAGTCTCCGGCCAAGCCAAAGCAGGAGTTTCCTGGTGTAGAGACCCAGCTTTTGCAAGGGGAGAGATAAGACAACCCCGCGGAGTTTTCACGCCAAGAAAAGCCCGGCCTGCAGCTTGAGAGAGCCCCGGGGAGGGGAGATGCTGAATCACAGCCCTGAAATGCAGTGGGAGGTGCACAGGGACCCCTATCCTGTGGCCACAGCTCTCCTACCTCCGGCCACGCTTCCTCCTGCGCCAGGTGACGGCTGGGGCCGAGGGGGGCCGGGGGAAATCGGATGCTGGGAGCAACGGCCATTGTTTGTAGCTAAAATAAAACCCAAGCACAAATAAATCCTTCCTGTTGGCACGGGCAGGGCCCTCGGACGCTCTGCCCGCCCGCACAGGGCTCCTTCCAGCTGCCACCCGCAGCAAGCCAACCTTGAGAGCTCCTGCGATGCCCTGGAGAGGAGGGGACGGCACCTGGTGACACCCCAGCCCCTGGGGGAGCCCTGCAGGGAGGTGCCTGTGGGACAAAGGGAGCCAGAGCTGCTCTCTGCAGCACACAGACCGTGCTGAGCTGATGGGGAGCCACCTGCAAGAGCCACACGGCGCTGGGACGTGTCCCCATGTCCTGCTGGGTGCCCCAGCACGGGCATCAGCATCATAGGGCTGAGATGCTGGCAGCCCCCTCCAGCCCCAACACCGCTGCTCTTCGAAGAAGCCCATGGGCTCCTGAGCACTTTGCTGAGCTCCCAGGGCAGTTCCTGTTCCCATCCCATTCCCAAGGAGCTTTCTTTCCTACGGGAAGGAGGAGGCAGGCGAGGAAGTGCCTCGGTGGGGGCGGCCCGGCGCTCCCAGAATTGTTCCTTTGTGCAGGGGACAGCAGCACAGAGCTGCCCGCGGCCACTGCTGTGCCACTGCCCTGCCAAGTGGGCAGCAGAGGGGCAGCACGCAGCCCCGGAGGTGGCAGGAGCCAGCCAGGATCTGCTCCGGGCCGCTCAGCACCGGGATGGGCTGGTGGGGCCAGGAATAGCAGCCTGGAAAACACCTCCTCCTCCTCCTCCTCCTCCCAGCGTGTCCTACCCGGGGCCGGAGGGGTTTTAGGGAGAAGCCAACCATTAATGATCACACTTGAGCCCTGGCAACATCCCCTGAGAGTGGAAGATTTGCTGAGGGGCCACTCGGTGCACATGAATCATCTCCTCCCTGCAAACAAGGGCCCCTTGAGTGGGGCGGACGGGGGGAGCCTCTGACTCCGCATCCAACACTTGCAGCAGGAGCTGAGCACTCGGGGCTGGCTCCCGCCTGGCTGGGACCCTGCCGCCCTCCCTGGGATAACTCACGGGATCCTGCCCCCGCTTTGGCTGCCGCAGCATCCCTGAGTGCTGAGGAGCACAAGGCTGAGCCCAAATCTTCTGCGTCGTTCTCCAAATTCTCAGGACATCCCCACTGTCCCTCCAAGCAGGCAGAGCAGCCGTGCACAGCTCCTGGGGACCTCATCCTCGTGGTCCTGCAGTAATTAATATCCTTGGAGAATCAATCTCGGGAGCTGAAGGTGAAAGCTGCTGGCTTAGGGGGCACAAGCCCGCCGGGTTCTGCCTCCCAGAGCAGCGGCCTCTCCCCTAACACGAGGAGACCGCAGGGTTTGGAGGGCTCCTCTACCCCGCTCCAGCCCTGGGAGAGGGGCAGATGGGCAACCAGAGAGGTTAAAAAGCACCTAGAGTGCCCTGGCTGTGCCTCCCGAGCCTCCTCCATCAGTGCCCCCTCCATCAGTGCCCCCATCAGCTCCAGGCGCACCCCAGTGCTGCCAGCAGCTCCTCTGATGCATCCCCTTTCCCAGCACAGCTCCAGTGGATCCCTTTCCCAGCTCAGCCATTCCAGCAGTGCCCAGGGAGGCTCCTGGGTCTGTCCCAGTGCCTCTGCCAGCACAGGCTCACCCCCCAGGATACACAGCCCTGCACAAAGCCTCATCTCAGGCCTTGCTCCAGCCACTCACCCACCCCAGCAGAGAGCAGGCAAGCCCAGCCCAGAGCTGCTCCCTCGGCCAGGCTCTTCCCAATGCCCTGCCTCAGCCTGGCCCTCTGCTCAGAGGGGCTTCTGAGACCTCACCGCCCCCCAAAAAATGGGGAGAAGAGCAAACGGAGCTGTGGGGCACAGCTGGGGCCACAGCCCTGCCCTGCACGAGGGAATGGGACACGAGCAAGACTCCAAACATCCCCCTCCGAGTTTCCCACATCCTCCTCCCTCTCTTAAGCGAGGAAACAGCAGCCCTGAATAGAGGGAAGTGTAATTACGGGCTGACAGAGCGTGCGGAGGGCAAAGATTATCACCCACATTCACAGCTCCCACACTGCAGGAGCCACCCCTCGCTCCGGGGGGCCAACTGAAGCCTCCTTTGCTCTGAAATTGAATTAAAACGAGCACTGGAGAGCAAGGGGATGGTGGCAGGTCCCACCCAGGCGGGTGCCAGCAGGACACCCCACAGGGAGCGGTGATGCCTGCAGCCCGACCCCCGGCTGGGCCAGGCTGTCCTGGAGGACAGAAATGTCCCCCCCAGCCCCAGCCCCTCACCCTGCACACCCCCCTTGGCACCCCCGTCCTCGGGCAGCGACTGCCCAGCACAGCCATGGGGCATCCGAGGGACGGAGGCGCCCTGAGGTGACATCGCTGCTGGGAGACCCCCCTGGCACAGCCCCTGCTGTGCCCCCTCAATGCCCTCCCCTCGCAGCAGCTTCACGAGTGCTGCAGGTAATAATTAACAGGCTGATTAAATCACCACCAAGCAGCTCCTGTGTGAGCCGGGCTGCCAGTGACCCCCCCCAGTGCCCCGTGCTGGGGCAGGACCCCTCCTCCAGGGGCTGATCCCCCCTTTCTCTGCCTCCCGCAGAGTTTGCTTTAGCTCACCCAAAGCAAACTTTACCCCCACGCCACAGGAGCAGGGGGTGGTTTCTGGGTCGCCCCCTCTTAGAGCTGAGCGCAGCGAGATGCTGAGCAAATAAATCACCCAGGTGAGAGATCTCCGAGTGACCCTGCCCTGTCCCCAGGCCATGGGCAGCCTCCAAACTCAGCTCCTAACCCCGGAGCCGAGGTGTTTCCAGCACACAGCTCGACACAATCAGCTCTGGAAAATCCCGTGGATCGCAGGTTTATACTTCCAGACTGCATTTCAGAGCTCGGTGCCAGGCCCAGGCTGCATTTCAGGACTCGGTGCCAGGCTCAGCAGGCTCATGGCAGGATGCTCCAGCCTGGGAGCAGGGCTCCGAGGCTGCTGGCTGGAGAACACATTTAAATAATGAATGAAAAGGAGAGGTTTGAGATGCCCTTTAAAGGAATAGTCAGGCAGGGGCGAGACCTGCTGAGTAATGTATAAAAAACAAGCTTCAGGCAGGGGAGAGATGTTAGGATTACTCAGAACCCAGAGTAAACTGTGTTTCCTCCAACCAAAATTTTGGTGTCGGCCTTTTCCAAACAAACTCCAGCAACAGGTTGGCTTGGGCTCCCCTCCAGCACTGGGAGAGGCCGTGGGATGGTGGCCCGAGCCTTTGCCCACCCCTGTGCCCACCCTCTGTGGTGGGCAGAGCACTGGGAAGCCTCCCTGGGTCACCCCTTCCTGCCTGTGGGGACCTGGAGTTGTCACCTCTCTGTAGCCCTTGGGTCTCCACCGGACCTCAGCCTCCAGAACAGTCGGAATTCCACCCTTCAGCCTCCAGGAGAGTCGGAATTCCAGCTAACTGCAGGAACTCCAGCAAACTGCAGGCATTCTAGTGGGAAAACCTCCGATTCCCACCAGCCCAGGGCTGGATCCAGCCCTCACATCCCCAAAATCCCCACCGGAGGGAGTGGAAAGCTCTCTTTACCCCAAGAGACGCTTCTCCATGTCCTGTACATCCCCACTCCCCAAAGCCACGTTCTGGGATGCAATTCCCGACCTGCAGGAGTGAGACACGGGGAGGCCGGCGGGGCTGACACATCCTCCCGGGAGGAAAACTCACACGGGGAGGTTGTGACAGGATGCTGAGAAGGGGAGAGGAGGATCCAAACCCTCACCCAGGAGGGTATGGGCATGGATTTGCAGGAAGGAGCTGCTGGATCAGCTTTCCCAAATCCCACTCTGCTTGCCCAAACGCCATCAGCAGCAGGATGTGGATCCTTCTTTTCACAGCTGGTGGGAGGAGAATCCACAGATCCCAGTGGGGGAAATATCCCTGCGGACCTGGGGGCAGGGAGGTGTGCCCAGCACTCACCCTCCGACCTTGGCATCCTTGCCCTGACCCCCACAATGCCCAGCAGCTCCCGAGCGGTGCCCGACACGATTCCCCTGCCTGGTGAGGGGATTGGAACCCTCTCAGTGGCCACCTCAGCGCTGTCCCAATGTCCCCAGGCCGGGGCACAGCCGAGGGTCTCCGTGTGGGGGGCTGGGGCCGCGCTGCCCCGCAGGACCCTCGGCGAGCAGGATAAGCGTTATTTTCTCAGCCCTTCCCTTTCCTTCCCTTGCCAAGCTCAGCCGGGAGCATCAGGTGCAGAGGCGAGGCCACGGTCCCACAGCGTTTCCTACCCGTTTAACCCCTGCAGGGCAGGGCTGGAGGGGCAGGAAAACCGGGATATCCCAGCGGGAAAGGTGACGAGGTGTGACCGACTGCTGTGGTCCCTGCCAGCCCGGTGGCTCCACCAGTGCTGGGACTGGTTCACCTGCTTTTAACTCGGCGACACCAAAACCAGCTCTCAGACCTGCTGCTATTCAAGTTCCGTTCCTGGTTTTGTCCTTCACAACCTCGCTCTCCCAAAATTTTGGACCACGTAATAGGAGCGGCCGTCCCCCCATGGCGAACTTGGGTGGGTTTAATGCTGAAAAAAAAAAAAGCCCGGAGAAAGCCAGAGCCGTTCTTCAAAGTGCTCCTTACACGTCTCCTGCTAATTGCGAGCAATCAGAGCATACCAGCGTCTCCCTGAGCTCCCTCTTATCACTCCCAGGATCAAACGCACATGAAAACCACTTCAAAAAAAAAAAGAGGGAAAAAAAGAAGTATTTTGAGCGTGGAAACCCCTTGCAGCAAAGCTGTTTTTGTTCCAAACTGTTACGAAATGTCAGTGTTTTCCCCCGCCTGCCAGCGAGCCGGCTTTGATGCCACGGGAGGCTTTATCAGGAGCAGGAAAGGAAGGGGCTGCAGCAGCCGTGCCGTGGCGGGGGGGAGAGGCTCAGAGAGGTTATTTTATCCTTGCCCAGTGCAGACTGCCAGCCCAGAATGCACCCAGGGACCTGAGCCCCCCCAAAGGCCGCCGCTTTCAGCGCCTCGGGGTGACAACAAGGCGGCTGCAGCCTGCCAGGGTGCCCTCCCTGCTCTGTCACCTCCTGGGTGCCCTGGCAGGGGTGCCAGCCCCTTGTTTGTGCAGCGAAAGGTTTCCAGCACAATTGTCTTGACATTTAATAGATATTTTACAGGACGGAGAGTTGTGTCATTCATTTTAGGGCTCCTTATAAGCGGGAGGAGATGTGTTCCTCAGGAGGGAGTTTGAGCCGCGCCAGACTAGATAATAGGGAAGGGTTAAGGGGTTAGGGCACGAGTCTGGGATGCCAGAAACCACTTCGAGCCTCCACTCTGCTCAACTGTTATCTCCCGTCCCCAAGCAAGTGATTTGGCCACTGAACAACAGGCAGAGCTTGGGTCCAGCCCAGTGTTCTCCTCTCAAAAGGCTTCCCACTGCTCGGGACGAGACAGCTTCTTCAAAACCTTCAACAAAGTTTTCCTGGGCAGGGATCGGAACCTCCTGCAGGCCCATGGGAGCTCGGGCGCTGCAAGGGCACGGCAGCCTCGCAGCTCTGCACGTTTGCACAGGAAAAGAGCATTTCCAGGTCAGGAGTGGGAAAGAGGCAGGTTTTTCCACACAGATAGGACAGTCCCCAGGGCTCCTGGCTGGGGGGACACTATCCCACAGTGTCCTCCCCCTCTCCAGCAGCCCCTCTGCCAGGGCTGTGCCCCTCCGGAGCTGCCAGGAGGCTTCACGCGGATCCAGCGTTTCCCTGCGAAGGCCAAAGCTGCACACAGCAGGATCTTGGAAAATCCAGAGGGGCGAACAACTCCAGCGCTTCATCAGCATCCCCAGGGCCGCCCTCCCACCGTGTTTTACCCACCCTGAGGGGGCTCAGCCCCGTTGCCCACACCCCCGGGGCTATAAACAGGCCGAGTTCCCAGCGGAAGGAATGGCTGCAATGCGGAGGAGAGCTCGGCACTTGCCCGGCGCTAACAGCTGGCCCGGGCTGTGCTCCTCGGCAGCCCAGACCCCTTCCCACCGGCAGGATTCCTGCTGCCAGCTCGCAGGCGGCAGGGCAGGAATGATCCCGGCAGCCTCCCCATTCCTGTGGGCGAGCTGGAGCCAAGTTTATCCCCGGCACATCTCCGCCGGCTTTGCTGGATTTAGAGCCCAGATAAGTTTGGGGCAGGACCTGAATTCTGGTGGCTCTAAAGGTCAGGGAAGAGGCACTAATGAGGGAGGAGAAGCCATGTGTGAGCACGGGCGTGTTTGAGCAGAGGGTCACCTCCCAAATCACACGCTGGGAGCCGGGTTCTCCAGCAGCACAGCCTGAACCAACTCTGCCAGCAGCCCCCACGGCACCATTCCTCCCAGTTAGCCACTGGTGTACAGCTGGGCCACACACTGGGCGCTGCTGGGCAACGAGAAAAAACGGGCAGATCGTAAAATCAGGATACAGCAGAGCTCCAGGTGGAGAAAGGGGGCTGCCAGAGAGCAGCCAGAGACTGGGAATGGGCACAGAGCTCCTGCCTCACGCCAGACCCACCCTGTATTAAGGAAGGGAACCTTCCCCCTGCGAGTCACAGCCTCCAGAGCGACCCAGCAGCTCTGGCTGATGAGCAGGAGGGGCTGGGGGAGGTTTCCATTAGCAAAGAGCCACCCAGGTGCCAACAGCAATTCGTCACAAGCACTCAGAACAAAGCAGGCAGGCGCTGCTGTCGCTGCCGTGGCAGGCACCAGCGAGGGGGATAAAACAGCTCTTCCCTGGCAGGGTCAACCTATGGAGAGGCCAAACCATGCCCAGACACTGCTCCCACAGCTGGGCATCCCCTCCTTCCCTGCCATGAGGTCCTAGGTTTGATTTTTGGGGTGGGCTGGGGTGCGAACACAGAATTTCCCATCGGGTCACACCGAGACCCTCTGCTCCTGCCGTCCCCAGCACTGATGTCCTCTGGGACCCTGAAGGACAGCTCTGGCATCAAGTGTCACTTGACAACACTCCCTGTCCCTCCTTCAGAGCTGGCAAAGCCACCCTGGGTGGGCACAGCCACAGGGGACGGCTGTCCCTGTCACTGTCCCTGTCACCGTCCCTGTCCCCGTCCCCTCCCGGGCTGCAGGCCACCGGCACCGCTCCCCGAGCACCGGCACCGTGCCTGTGTTTGCAGCAGTCCCCAACTCCTCAGAGCTGTGTTTCCACTGCGGAAACGCCACCCCATCCTTTTACATCGGGAAGGGCAACTCCTGACCCCTGGGTCTTTGCGGTGCCGACCCAGAGCTGCAGACGCAGCACTCCCGAGCCGCCCTGGGACTTCAGCGTGGTCCCAGCCCGTGGAGCCGGAGAGGCCCCTGGCCACTCTCTTATCGGTTTTGGCCAGTGTTTCTGCAGCACCTCCAAGGACGGGTCAAGGGCCGGGACCCCCGTGCTCCATCATGTCACCACCTGCTCCTCCCGCGCAGCCCCAGGCTGCGAGCAGCAGCAGCAGCAGCAAGAAGCGATCTCCCCGCAAACCTCCCCCTGCTCCCCCCAGGGACCTGCCAGCCCCAGCGGAAAGCCAGGACCTTCTGTGCAGAGCTGGCTCAGAGCCCTGGCAGGTTTCTACAGATCCCAGATGAAAGCCCCGGAGCTCGCTGAGCCCGATGCCACGGGCTGCGGGCGGGAATCGCGCACGTGTGGGAAGGCAGCTCTGCCCGGCAGGGCGGGGATCCGGCCCTCCGTGACTTTAGGAGACTTCTCCAGACAGGGAACCCCTCTGAGCCCGACCAGCTCCATCTGGAAACGCCACCTCCCTTTCCACGACCACAATTTCCCCTAACAAGTGCTTCCACCCCACAGCCTCCCTTGCGGGCTGCTGGGTGTTTTCCCCATCCGACCAGCGACGAGAAACTGGTTCCAGTTCGTGCCCCAACCGGCCCTGCTGGAGAAGGGGTGGGGAGCAAAGGCACGGTCCCACAGGGATTCCGGCATGCGCCCGGCTCGGCTGGCAGGGAATGCGCGACCGGGAATTCCCTGGGACGGGCACGGGCATCCCCTGCGCCCTCCGCGCTGTGCTGCGGGGAGGGGATGCGCGTCCCGTCCCGTCCCGCCCCGTCCCGTCCCGTCCCGTCCCGTCCCGTCCCGTCCCGTGTCTCCTTACCGCTGAGCCGGTCCATGGTCCGGAGCCGCGGCCGCCCCGGGAGCTGCGGGCGGGCGAATGTCGCGGGCAGCGGGCGCCCGGCGGGGCCGGCTCTGCCTCGGGGCGGCCAATCCCTTCCTCCGCCCCTCCCTCCCTCCCTC
>VZRR01008278.1:6664-107398 GCA_013398015.1 Oreocharis arfaki
CTTTTCCTACATGTGTGTGGTCAGGAACATTTAAAAAGAACAATCCTGTAGTATTCCTTGAGTCAGCCCACAAAACTTTATTAGTGTACATGGATAGAATTATTACATATGTTTCTAACGATGTAATTATTTTAAAGCTCTTTGATGTGTGTCATTCACACAGTGTATGTCATAGAATCATAGAAACACATGTATCATTGATATCATCAATATCAAAAGTTTGAAATGGATAGAGCTCAGTGAACAAAATAAAGGTGCACAATCTCCACATAAATAGAGTTCTAAGGCTTTTGTACTTGACCTGTTCTAGTATCACCTGTTCCCTGAAGTTTCTGCTAACTTGTCGAACACTGATTTCTTTGTTCATTTGCAAGCTGCCGAGCTCGTTCTTATATTATTAATCTCATGCAGAAGTGTCTTGGATACAAATACATAATTAATGGCTATAGTACAAGATGCTGAATTAACATCTGTTGATTCTTTGGGTCAATAGTGAAGAACATTAGGCACATTTTGAGGGAATGAGAAAAATTTAGAGTGCAAGGTATATTTGCACTGATGGAGGAACCCTTACAGCTAGTGAACTCTCCAAGCCAAAAATTGTTAACGCTTTTCTTGTAAAGGCAGGGTGAGTACACAGGTAAATTCTTGATAAAAAATATAGCTAAATAGGTAAGGTAACAAGTCAAAGGGTAAATTAACAAATAAATTTCATCTGCTTGCTAGGTTATCAAACTGTCAGGTTTGTGCAAATGAAAGAGTAAATTTTGATGCCATGATGAAAGAGAAACTAGAGCAGGCTTTTAAGTCACACAAGAAGCTAGCTATTTAAAACAAAAATCTATTGTAGAACAGGTAACACTTATTAATTTCTCTATATCTTTTGTAGCATGGCAACAATATTTCTCATATTGCCCATATGCAACATGAGTTAGGAAAACATTTGTGTGTCTCTTATAAAACATTTATAAACATTTCTGTGAGGAAGAAATGTTTTACTTAGGTTTCATTGTTTTACAAAACATAATAATCTGCTCATACTTTTATACTCTGGTGAATCTTATATACTGACTAAGTAAATTATGTGATGGTAAAATTAGATTTTCAGTGCACAATTAGACCTGAGTTAGACCTTGCTAAATCAATGGAAAACTCTAAAACACTTTCTTGTTACTTGACTTAAACTCTTCTGTAATTAGTAAAGCTCAGGACCAAGGATCTCAGTTACTACTGTTTACATTTCTAGAACAAATTTATTTGGCTGATGTATGTTAATAGATGAGTTGCTGCTTTCCCTTGCAGCCTTGCTGCAGACCCCTTGTCCTCTGATTATCCACATAGTAAGCTGCTTCTGTTCGGCTGCCAGGGTCACCTCTGGAGTAAGCCAGCCTGCTCATTCCAAAAAGACAGACATACTCAGACATTTGTTCAAAGAGCCTCTCCAGCAAAATAGTCTGGATGAGGACTGCACTGTGTTTGGCTCCCTTCACACAGGACTCCTCCAGCTCTCTTCCAGAAGGACATGAATAGTGAAACATTCAGTATGTTTTCCTGGCATGAGAAGGTAATGAACCCCACCTTCAACACCATACCACAAAACATCAATGAAGCTAATGCAAGAGTGCCATCTCATTGCTCTGAGTACCTTGAACAGAATTATATGTTAGAAAAAAAATTAAATAATTTCAGTTAGGCTACTAACCTTTAATATGAAGTCAAAAGCTCAGGTCCAAGCGTAAAGTACGTGGGGTAACTTTACTCCACAGAAACCTGATCTTGGCATCCATACAACACAGGCCATTTCAACAGGACAGGGTTTTCCTGTTGGTAGAGCCCATGAGACAATAAAGATTGAACCTGCCTGCCATTATATGCCTTCACAGAGCCTTGAAAAATGAAGTTCCAGTAGTAGCTGCCTTTTTGCAATAGGGCTCTGGTAATAACTAGAAAGAAGATTTTTCTGAATGACAATAATAATAATAATAAAAAATAACCCTACACGCACCCCATTATACAAATGTAGATAATACAGTCATACAAACACATGAAGATGTTAATTCTGAACTAAATTTTCAACTTTTTATAAGAAGAACTAATAACAAAAGAAATGCAAAGAATTTTACCAGGAGGGTCCTCGAAACAGACTAGGAAGCTGAATTTCACTCCTATCAATATAAATCTGATTACTTTAATGTCATTTGTCATTGACTCCTATCAATATAAATCTGATGACTCACTCTAATGATTCTTTTATCTAGCTGAAATGTATCTTAAATCAGAGTTTAAGGCTTGCTTTGGCTGGGCTTGGGGAATATAATGATTTAGGGTTGCAGCTGCCAGAAAGGAGGAAAATGGAGATTCTTGGCATGCTGAATTGGAAGCTCAGACCACTGCCTAAGATCTCTAAGGGTATGCTGTTGCCTTCCAAAAGGAGAATCCAGACTCTATCCAGTTGCTTAAGCTTTTAAAGTCAGAGATGCTTACAAGGTGGTTTTAAAAAGTGTACTGAAGCTCAATGTGGTTGAAATGGTAGATATGATACTACACTGTGACTTTAATCAATTTCCTTCGTTCTCCTTCACATTTCCTGTTTCATAACGGAGGTGTTTCTGTTTTTATTCTCCCATTTAATAAAATGGAATAAGGGTGGTGTCATCATAGAAGGTTTGTTTATTCTAAACGGAGTTTTATTACTTTATAATAAAATTCAGGTTTATATAATCAGCAATATGAATGGAGAAAAGCTACTGCAAAGAATGATGGAATAATATAAATTGGAAGGAATCTTGTGGTGTCATGTAGTCTCATTCCTTGCTGAAAGCAAGGCCAGTTTATCTTTTTTTGCTTAGGTCCTTGTGTTACCTGAGAACTGTCTAAAACATGCATGGATAAAGGCAGCGCTTCTGGGGAACAAGAGCTGAGATTAAATAAACTAAGCTTATTGTCACACGTGCAAAGACACAAAATTTACAGCAGCGCAACAAACACTTGAGGACTTGACAGATGAAATAATATTCTTTTAATATACTTTTAGCAAAATTGTGATTGTTCTCCAGTTATGTTGCTGTAGAAGTAATGATAGAATCATTCTCTATGGAAAGTTGTTAAGGGTAGTTCTCATAATCAGGAGGACTGAGTTTGCATCTCTTAATACACTGTGCATTTTCCCACAACTAATCTCTCTGTCTTCACAAATGGACTCCGTAAGACATTATCATAAAGGCATTACAGTCTACCTCTTGCACTTTCCAGTAGTGTAGTTACAGTGGCTGCCTATGTTGCAAAGAAGGAGATCTGCTGGGAATATGCTGAGATTCATACCCCCTTATAGATTACTGCATACCGAACTCCTGGTTATGGTAGTTCACTTTTCCTTTGCTGACTTATTCATCACCAGCTCCTAAACTTCTGTGAAGACTTAAAGAGCACTCTTAACCTTTTAATGCCTCAGAATATTATGCTGAGCGTGATATTAATTCAACATGATTGTTGCAAAATAATAAAATACGTTCTTGCTTGCCAACTGTTCTGAAATATGCACAAATAGAGGTAAATAAGAGGCTTATTATGTTATTTTCAGCCTAACTACCTGGAAAACAAAGCAACTTGAGCTATACGCAGAATATAGCTTTGACAGCATTAATCTGGAAAATAGCCTAATGTTTTGAATACAAAAAGCTTTATTGTCATGCATATACATGGACATAGCCAGTCAATCTGTCATTGAATATAACATGTAATGTTCTCACTAAGAATTATACTTTAGAATTTTTAGGGAAATTCTTAAAAGTATATATTTTAAGGGTCTTTTCTGCTCCTTCTGAGAAATTCTACTCCAAATTGTTCCAGTAAAATTGCTGTAAGAACTGAAAACATGATGTGATCCACTTACCAAGCACTATGCTTGCCCTCTAATAATAGTAAAGCTACTAAAAATGTAACAGTTTAAGAGAGAGAGGTAACTTTTTATTCTTCCAGCGTGTGTCTGTATGTGAATTAGAAGGGATCAAAACCTGATGATAGATCATATTATCCTAGTGAAGCAAGTAAATAAAACAAAACACAAAGCCACAAAAAGATAAGCAAGGGAGAACTCTGAGTTAGTAGCATCTTCCCCTGGGCACGAGCTAATCTAGGTGGCAAAGAGGTTGCCATCATAAATAGATTTAGCAATGCTAACTGTACTATAGGGTTTGGGTGTCTGAGTACATATGTGCACTTAACAGCTAAATTTTCAGTGACAGCTACAGAATGAAGACACCTCAGGAAATTTCATTTCAGGACATTTCAGCACCAGGAAAATAAAGAGAAGTTCAGCTTTCCAAAGGGAACGGATCAGTTCTGTAGGCAAATGCATTCCTCATTGTGCATAGCAAAAATGGAGTTTACTAAAGTGAATTGTGACAACATGATATCAACACCCTTTTTGCTCTTTATTAGAAAATTTGGCTTAACAAATTAATTTTTCAGAAAAAACCCCAAACAATGAACCAATTGTAGATGAGTAAGAAACACTTTCCAAAAGACTTATGTGTCTAGTAGCCAAAGGATTACACACTGTGTTCTCAGAAAAAAACAAACCAAACCAAAGCAAAACAAAACATAACAAACCAAACCAAACAAAACAAGAAATTCCAGAATGAAGACAGTGGTTTTTATATATAAAATTATACTCCTGATTTAAAAAAGAAAGAAAAAACCAGTTCTTCTTTAGCATCTTTTCCTTTCTTTCTTACAATAAGTTTAACAATGTTCTTAGAGCTTCTAGGAAAACAGACACTACTTTAATTTTCTTAGTGTAGTTCTAGTCAATGTTGCAGCTAAAATATATATCCTCTATATTTTCACTTAGAAGTTTTGATTTTACTCTATTTCTTTCATGTTAAAGAGTAATTTCACTTTTAAAGATGGATTTATAACTTGAGTTTCAAATATATGCATTTTTTCTGTTGCATATCTGCAAATTCTCATCTTGATCCACCAGCAGCATGACTTAGAAATTGTATATATAAGGCACGTCTGTCAGGAGTTCTGCCTCTTTTTATTCTAGTCTTGGCATTGTATCTTCTTAGTGATTCTTCGGGGGCCTGGGTTTCCCCAGGTCCCTTTTAGGCTCGGAGGTACTTTTTCTTTCACATGTAAAGGGTAGAACTGAGCTGTGGAATGAATGTAGATGTGAAGATACGCCCACTCCAGTATAAGGTCTTTGAAGCCATAGCCAAGAAGGTGAAAGGAGAATTTTTTTTCAAAATGTGCTTTGAGAAACACTGAGCCTGTGGATAACTCTGCCTTCTCTTCTCCCAGACCAATTAACTCTGAGCTGTAGAAAGAAATAGTGTTCAATCTTCCTTCAGGTCTGTTCCATTGTAATCGAGCATTTCCTCAATATTGGCCTCTGTGATGCATCTGTGGACTCCTTCAGAAACTAGTGATTCCTTTGCAAATCTTGTAATGGTACAGTAGACTGCAAGGCAGAAATTTGAATTGCAAGAGGCAGAAGGTGAGGGATGAGCATAAAAAATTCAATGTCATAAGTCTCAAAAATCTGCTTTGTATTAACTAATTTGATTTTTCCTTTTATTTTTTCCAATTGTTATTTGCAGATGGATCCACTTACTATATTTCCCTTATTAGGCTTAGAAGAAGCTGAAGAGAAACATAATTTAAAGCATTATACTTTCCCTAGTTTCATGCACCAGTCTTTGAGCCTGTAGCAAAATCCTGCATCATGCATCTTCCTTGTGGTTCATGAAAACATTTCTAGAACCATAAAGCAAAACCCTTCAAAGTTAGTGGTCATCTGTCACTTTATTTCCATGCACCATTAATCATTGCCTTAGGGAGGTCCTACCAACCCAACTGATAGTCGACAGCCTTGGCTTTGATTTTGTGTAGTCCATTGTTCCCTCTTAAAAGTGCATAGGAGATTCAGGATATAAAAAAGTCTGATCTCACTGCTTTGAACTAGAACAATGTGTCAGTTACTTTACAAAATAAATATCAATTAATAGAAGCAATGAATAAACTGGACATAATTGTTATCTGTTTTTATCTTATTTGAACCATAAAATCCAATTTACCTTTTGTGTTTTCAAATTAAACTCAAGAAATGAGAGTGTATGAAATGACAACTGCTCGTGTTCGTGTTCTGTGGCCAGCATGAAGCCTGAAACTCTATTTTTTTATCTAAAATATGACTGGTGTCTAAGAAAGAGTCTTTGACAGCTGTCAGTGAAAATTAAAGGTCCTTGACAACTATGCCCTTGTTTATTTCAACAGCACTGACATGGTTCAAAGAAGATTAGGTCCAGGAAATATGGCTTGAAAATATGACAACTTTGTTAGGATTGCTTCAGACGTCTTAACAGAGGTGAACCAGTGACCTTTAGCCATGAAGACACAATATATTGCTTTCTGTGTGCTTGATATGGTTTATTCCAAGTTTGAATGAGTGAAGAATAAATCTGTCTGAATACCTTTATGTGGAAATCCTCTGTGAACTGTAATGAATGGTGTTCACTGTCATAATGTAAGCCGACGGGTTTGAAAACCATGAGTTAATGCATGTTTAGTGACTGTATGAGGATTTACACTCTGAAAACACAAATTATAAAAGGATCTTGCAGTAAAAATCAAGGGTCTCTGCATTAACTATAGCCTTTATAACCCTCCTCCCCAGGAACAGAGAAAACAGGATCCAATTAAGTACTGCAAAATCTATGAATTGGATATTTTGAGTGCCAGATTGTAGTTCTGGCTTTGCAGACTGCCCTAATCACAAATAAAAGACATTGCACACACTCAGAACGGATGCATAATTTATAGTTTTGCATTGACTTCACACCTATTGGCTTCTTCTGTCAAAAGCCTGAACCAGACTCTGCCTTCTCACAAAAGCTAATGCAGACATTTCCATGGAGATGTGGCTAAAGGCAGTAACAAGCCATGACAAAGCAGGGCAAGTTTCTTGTAGCTCAGTGAACAGCAAGAGGAAGTGAGCATTGATGGTTCTGCTGTAACAATATAAAAGAACCTGCATTAATTACATATTTAATTTGATTTTTCTTTTTTCATTTTATTACAGTGACTTCAAAACTGACATATTACATTAAGCCTTTCTTTTCAAAAACATGTTTTTTCCAAAAAGAATATTTTTTTTTTGTTTTTTACCTCATCTCACACTCCTCTTTATGGCCTTTCCAGCTCTCCACTGTTAGAAAGTGTCTGTAGATGCCTCACTGATCAGTCATCCAAAATATGATTACAATATCCATTGGTTTTAAAAGTAATGATGTCTGTCTGAAAATGTCCAAATACAGAATGTCTCGGAATTTCAATGAATCAAGGTAAATCAGAAAAACACTTCTATCTTTGCTATTGTATATATTTTAATTTTAGCTATATGTTTTGTCAGCCAGTAACTCTGAATATTGCAAAACTAAGCACATATAGAGGTATCCAAACCATTTGTGCAAATTCACAATAGTAAGTAAAGCCACTTTGTAAGGCAAGCCATATTGTTATCTCTACTTTTAACTTCACAAAGGGTGGGGTTATATTTCAGGGACATTACACTGAAAGCCTTCTTCAGGCTTTCTCTAAGTATTTTGGAAAGAGCAGTTTAGCAAATGCGTCTCACTTTCTCATAATGAGACTATAAGAAAGTGGGAGAACATTTAAAATACAGGAAGGACAGGAGTGTTCTCAGCTATTACATTTGAGCTCAAATAAAAAAAAAGAAATTGTTCAAGTACAGTGGTGAATCACATGCCTTTCTGAAAACCAGGTTTCTGCTTAGAGGTATTCGTCATGTGCTTAGGGATCCTTACAACCAAAATGACGAAGAAAGTAGATTCTCAATAAAATGTATGGATGTATTATCTCCAAAATACTGAATTATTTTTTCCATCCTCTATTTTCCTGTAACATCTTCAGTACGTACATTGACTGGAGGCAATAATTTATCATGGACTCAAGATTTATAGTAAGAGTATGTGATTCTGTCAGATCATGATGCTGACCTTAATATATATTGCTATTAGAATATTCTAGCTTTAGAAGTTTAGTTAACTTCACCAGTGTTCGCAGACTGAAAAGAATCCCACAGATTTTTCTCTCTTCCTCACAAACACCTTCTTTGGATGCTGACTTGTTCACTGCTGTTTCAATAAAGTCTCGTCTTGACTGCAAATCTTTACACAAAAATTGCTTTAAGCATTTCTTTACTGGTGTCACTGCCTTTGGTTTTTGGCCTTTAATTTGCTTCTGCACCGCAAAGCAGATAGTACAATTGTTTCAAAACAATAACTGACATTTCTTTAAATAATCTATAGATTTTTCGTCACCTCCAGTAGGTGTATCTTCTCTGCAGGGTACAGGACTTTAGCTGTGGTATCACCATTAATGGATATCTTCAAGGCCTGGCTTTTGTTGGGAGGTTTGAACTGCCTGTTTTTATCCAACACTGTCATCTGCCATCAGTGGTTAAAGGCATATTCAGCTACCTCTCTGTGACCAACTTAGCCAGGTAATTCAGTTGGCCTGTGAGCTACATCTTACTGGTGAAGAGGGGTGGGATTTATCAGAGCAAGTCACTGAGTTAAATTTTGCGTGCTAATCTGGAAGACTCTGAATCCCCTCTTGGCTATAAACTGCAGGAATATTAGGCAGGTGAAATATCCAACTTACATCCTTGAAACGTCACTGTTGTGAATATCTCCTATATCTTCAAGTGCGTCTATGTAATTATTCACGATCCCTTGCCTCTGCATTCCTAGGACAAGGAAACAGCCCCAAGCTGCGGGTCTTCATGGAAAGGGTTAAGCATTGGAACAGGCTGCCCAGGGAAGTGATGGACTCACCATCCCTGGAGGCATTTAAAAGACATGAGATGTGGCACTTGGGGACATGGTTTAGTGGTGGATTTGGTACTGTTGGGTTAGCAGCTGGACCGCATGATCCTTTAAGTCTTTTCCAACCTAAACAATTCTATGATTCTATGATTATGTACATAATAAGAACCAGAAATTTACTGCAGAAATGCCTAGGTTGTCACACCATAAGACTGTCACAGGGCTGACAATCAGTGGCAGAAGGAAAATAATTTCTGAACATTCTGAAGGAACAGTATTTCCCCTTGCTTATCTCTCCTCGAGTCTTGTCCCAGAAAAAACCCCAAACTTTTGTGTATTTCCTTATTCGTTTTGTTTAAAAATCAGAAACCCCTGCAGCATCTTGTAAACACACCCCAAAAAATTCAGGTTTTGTGGTAGACTCCAACTGGTCAGACAGTTAAAGAGGTTGTGGATAATGACTTACATGGCCATCTTTTTTTTTTTTTCCAATAGTCACAGTGATCAGTTATCAGAACTTAATCCTTCTGACAATGAGAGTCACAACACATGTCATAAAATTTCAGTGATATCAAATGGGTTGACAGAAAAGCACACCAGAAGTTATCTAAAACAGCTAAAAGAACTTAACACCTCAGGAAAAGTTATGAAAATGAATAAAAAGTTGCCGCATTCGCAAACACATTTATCCAGGGATTTTCTACCATGTCAGTGTCTGGGGACAAACTGAGAAGCCTTCCAATTATAAAGCTTTGTATGTGCCTGACTGCTAGGCACGCTGACTATGGCATAAAACCTATCTGTACATGGTTTTGCCCAAGTTCTCATAAACCCTGAAGACAGCACTTTTCCAGATGATGGTGCTTGTGCCCTACAGGAGGCATCCATCATACCATAATAATTCCTGTCTGATTTATTCCTTATTCATATGGCAATTCATTCAATACAAACTTCTAAATTTCAGTAAACATCTTATTATATTTTAGCCTGTCATGGCAAATTTGTTTCACTTCCCTGGACAATTAGTTGATTTAGACAGTATTCATGCAAGTGACCTTAAACATCCAAGATAGTATGTCTCACAAATATATTTTCCGATTCTCTAAGAGCAGCCTCAGAATCCTATCACAATTAGTATTTTCTTCTAGCAGCTTTCTCCACATTGGCTACAAATTTCTCTCATATATTTCCTAAATTTCATATCAAATCATTAGTACAGCAACATCATTGTGAAGCATACGTGTGTCTGTGCTGCAACAAGCACTGCAGGTCCCCTCCCATCCCAGTGTGTATCCAGCAGAGCAGAATTCATGCAGCCGCAGGATAAATCATGCTTCCTGCAGAGCAGGCTCCACAACACAAAACTTCTTTAAAAACATCAGCAGATTAATAACTTGCAGTTTTGCTCTGAAAAAGCCCACAGCCCAAACTGTCACAACATGCAACTGGTGCTTTAAAAATGCAATATTACAGCATTTGCCAGTATTCCCATTAATTTCCTAAATACCCCAGCAGAAAATGATGTGGGACACTAACGCAGTGGTGTTTCTTTATCAAAGTTGTTCAGTGTCTTCGAAAGGCGTTACATAATTTCCCCAAAGCAGATAGAAATCGAATCTAAATAAAAATTCAAGTTCCTCAATTTCCCGTTTCATCTTAATTACAGGGGTTTGTTTCTTTGTTTCTTTGATTTTTTTCCTAATTTTTTTTATGTAAGGACTGATGTGACAATCTCATGCCAACACTAGTGAGAATTTTAAAAAGTACACAATTAGCAGAACTAACAAAAGAAGATTTCAGGTAGAATTATGTCACAGATTATCTGATTTTTCCATGCTGACAACAATATCTCCACCCTTCCCAGTACCTTCTTTCTCTTTTATGTTATCAGTCCCTGAATACCTCTGCTCCTCAGCAATGTCCCTTATGCAGTGGCACAGCAAATGCTATAAAAGGCTGTGAGAAACATGTATGTTCAAAGGTCAGCTTATATAACTGTATTGACTGGTTTAATAGCAGACAAAAAAAAAATCTAAGCATTGAGCCCCTTTTTCAACTTTTTCATCATTGCAAGCATTTTTGAGAGGTATAAAAATAGAGGTAAATGATCTTTTATCTTTCTTCTCAGCTGCACTTTTCCCCCAAAGTTAAAAATGTATGAACTCTGCACGTTCACAGACTCATAGAATGGTATGCGTTGAACATAACCCTAAAGATCACTTAGTCCCAAAGCCCCTGCCATGGGCAGGGACACCTCTCACCAGAGCAGGTTGCTTAAACTGAGCAAACTGAATAATCCTAGAGAGAAAACTGACACTGAACAGACAGTGCAATTGCACAAGTCATGGTTCCTTGTGAAATACGTTGCACAGTAGCAAATACTTGATTAGTTTGTTCATCTGCTGTAGTTATTCTTATCAACTTTTTCATGTTGAGTTTGAAGAATTTATCATTATGAGCTACATTGCACTAAGAGTTAGGCAAGGAATGATGGACAAAAGCCAATTGCATGAGGTTTGACAAGGTGAAGTGACAGGTCCTGCTGTTGGGTCAAAACAACCCCAGGAAGTGCTAGAGGCTGGGGGCAGAGTGGCTGGGAAGCTGCCCAGCAGAAAAGGACCTGGTAGTGCTGGTCAACAGTAACAGAACCTAAGGCAGCCTGTGCCCAGGTGTCCAAGCAGGCCAACGGCATCCTGGCCTGTATCAGCAACAGTGTGGCCAGCAGGACCAGGGCACTGATCACCTCCATGTACTTGGGACCTCAATTTCTGTGTTCAGTTTTGGGCCCCTCACTACAAGAAGGACATCGAGGGGCTGGAGCGTGCCCAGAGAAGGGCAGCGGAGGTGGGGAAGGGTCTGGAGCACCAGTCTGATGATGTGCAGCTGAGGGAGCTGGGAGTGTTTGTTCTGGAGAAAAAGAGGCTCAGGGGGCATCTTATCACTCTCAACAACTCCCTGAAAGGAGGGTTGTAACGAGGTGGGGGCTGGTCTGTTCTTCCAGGCAACAAGTGATAGGTCAAGAGGAAATGGCCTCAAACTGTGCCAGGGGAGGTTTAGATCAGATATTATTAGGAAAAACTTTTTATTATGAAGCATTAGAACAGACTGCCCAGGGCAGTGATGGAGTCACCATCCCTCGAAGTGTTAAAAAAAATGTGTGGGTATGGCATCCGGGGGCATTGTTTAAAGGTGATCACAGTGGTAGTTATATGTTGATGATTGAAATGGTGATCCTACATATCTTTTTCAGTCTTATCCTATAAGGAGCATTTTTTTTTTTTAAACCACTCATTTCCAAGACATTTGCCTTACCGAGTTTTAAGAGAACTTCAGGGCAATATCCTAGTAGTCAAGGAGGAAATCTGAAAGAGTGTAGCTGTCTCCATTTCTACTCTTTAAGAAAATGCCTTAGTATTAGTTTAGGATGGCTTGGGGTTTATCTTTCAGTTTTGCATTCTCTTTTTTTTGGCAAATATCTGTGAATTTCACAGCTCAGTGCTGATCCTGGAATAGTTCAGACCCACTGTTTTACACTAGTCCCAGTTCGTATTGCAGTCCCTACCACTTGTCCCTGAAGTTCTCACTTATTACATCAGTTTAGCTTTTGGCAGGTTTTAGCTGCTGCCAAAGAGTCACTGAGAGATACTTTCAAGTGTGGGGCTGACATCTAACTGAGAGCATTCAGGAAAGCAGTTGATGCAAAGTGTTGAATTTTTGTTACGTCAGTGTTTATTTTGCCGTGAAGGACTGTAACTAAAAGAGAAAAAAAAGTGGCCAAAAGTCAGAAAATCTGAGGTTCATGCCTGCAAACAACTTTGTATGTGAGGAGATAAAAGTACGTATTAGGTTTTGTATTTACCTAAGAGTACAAAGCAAAAAGACCTGGGCTTCAAAGAGAAATCCAACCAGGATACTTGAGGTCAGCACTAGGTCTATTATTAGAATGCAAATACTAAGAAAGAGGGGAAAAAGAAAAAATGAATCTTGGATCTGACACTTAGTTTAGCAACTTCTTAGTTAAAGAAACAATTAGTGTGTACAATAAGTTTAACAAGGAGTGTTAGGAACTTTCAAGGGAAAAAATGTAAGTGGGAAAACACATGCAGTTACCAGAAGCAGAAGCTATTTAAAACTAACACAAATAATTTCCTGTATATGAGAGATTATCTGTTTTGCAAATAGGTATCCTGAAGATATGGTAAAATGATCTATAAAATTCTATTTAATTATTGCAAGGATCATTTATACGAACACGTGTCCTAAGGGAATTTCATCCTTGGTGCCAGAAGGGAGAGACCTTTATGCAAGAGAAGGACCAGACTCATGTCCATGTTCCCTTCTGAGGAGGAAGATCTTGCAGCATCATACTGTAGTACCCGGAAGAAGCAACATCACTGTACATGGGAATGCAGCTGAATCTCCAGACCCCAGGTCTATATTAGCCATGGTTCAGCAGGGCAGCTCTTCCCTACTCCAGGTTGGCCTATCCTCAAAAGTGTGTCTTTGGCATATTGACTTATGGTTGTGCAAGCCTTTCCTAGGCAAACGTGGGTTTTCCCTTTTCTCTGTCTCCTCCAGTGGTCCCAAAATCAAGCAGGTGTGTTACAGTGATGGAGAGAAAAACTTAGGCATTCTCGTTCATCAAGTTTATTATTTCAGACTTAAGGTTAACATGAATTCCACTTGACAGCAAGTGACAGCGGTTGTAGTTTTCCTGGATTTTGGTGAGATCTTTGACACTGCTCCTCTCAGCATCCTCTGGACAAGTTGTCCATCTGCAGGATGAGTGAGTTCACTGTGTGCTGCAGGAAGAACTGCCTCAAGGGCACAGTTCCCAGGGTTGTAGTGAATGGGGCAAATATTCAGCTGATGAACTCAAGGATTAATTAGAGCAAAAGTGAGAATTTATTTTACTCTGCTTGGATCTGTACTGCAGCAGGCAGAACTTTTCAATCTACCAGAAGCATAGCTTCTGAAGTAACTTTCCTTTTGTCTACCCAGTAACTAATCTTTTGCATTTGGTTCCAAGCATCTTCCTGTATTTTCTATGATACATTCCTTCTATATGATTTCCACTTCCAAAACACTGAAGTTCTCAGAAACCCGCATAGTATAATTTATTTCCCAGGGATTCAAGAGATACTGAGAGAAATATCTAGAAATAATAGTACAATCAATGTTCATCAGGTTATTGGCTCAGACATAAACACTAATGAGTACAAATCTTTGGTGAGCTTTGTTACTGAAGTGCACCGTATTTCATGTTCTCCTGATTGATAGTAACCACACACAGTGTCAGTTTCTGAATCTTTTCCTACAGTGCTCAAACCTAGAGTAAGAAACATATCTACAAGGAGAAATTAATGAACATATCTCTTTTCTTGGGTGTAGTATTCGCCCTTTAAATTTTTTTGTAAAGCTATTGCCTTCTGATTTTATGTTTGGTGGTTTTTTTTCCTCAGTGAAAACATCTTTTCCATATCATTTGCAGTTCTGATTACAAGAATAATGAAGTAGTAGTGAAAATCGTGCATCATGCATTTTCTTGAACGATGATTCCTGCAGTCATACCCTGTCATCTTGCTCTATGGAAGCTGCTTTTATCCCTCTCTTATAAAGGGCATGTGCTCCCTCTGTCTATTATGGCTATAATCTAAAGCTCACTGAAATGTAAAAACTCTCACTTGGCTTCATAGAGGTCCTATATCTATAAAGAGGAAATCAACTACAAAGCAAAATGGCTTTATACGTTCATTTTTGTGCAGGTTTTAAAAGTCCACAATTCCAGATTGTATCTTCATTTTCAGTTGTAGGTGTGGGTTTCAAACTAAAATGATATATGCTGCCCTTTTTTATTTACATGGTGAACCTTTTTGCTATTTCTAGTCTAAGCTAAGAGACATAGAATGGAAAGTGCTGAAAAAAAGCTGCTTACAGGAACTGTTCCTTTGCTAGTACAGCCTGGAAACCTTTGCCCATCACTGCATGTTTATTGGTACAAACTGCTTGGCTGCATGTTGCTGTGAGCATCACTAGCAGAAAGGAGAGGGTTGGCTGTCATTCAAGATGTTCAACAGCAGAAGTCAGTCTCTGCTGCAGGTTTTAGTTGGCAGGGTAGAAAATGCACTAAATTATGAAGAATTTTTCCATAGAAGGTCTACCACAGACTTGGCCCTCCTGGATGGAGGCTGACCAAACTGCAGTGTTTGGATCTCAGTCCGCTGCACAGCTTTTATATTCTCCAGACCTCAGCAGGTTCCAGTAACCATCTCTAACTGATCTGCAGCCTGTTTTTTGAGTAGTCACTTGAGATGCCATTTCTGCATGAATTGGGATGCTGTCCCTTAGCCCACAAATTTCTCACATCCAGAAATGACTACAGAGTCTGCATAGGAGTTTTACTGAATCTCCAGTTCTCTGCAGGCTTTGGTTTTACACTTCACCTCTGAATGACTGAAATGGAAAGGACAGAAGGATTTTGCAAAGCTTTCTGAAAAAAACCTTCTTTCCTTTAAAGCTATCAGAAAAGATGTACAGATCTGGACAAAATAATAAACTCCTTGCCTGCAGTTCCCTGGCTTAATTTCCTCACTGCTGTGGAGTCTTCAGTGGCTGTGACCACAATCCTACAAGCAATCTCTAATATTGCCTTATGCAAGCGTCTATTTCTCTATATCATGGATGCTATCTGCTTTTCATAGAGCTCAGTTTTTCTCAGCTAATCTAATAATGAAACAAAAGCCTAATCTGTAAAATCATCCTTATATCACCCTGTCTGTTGTGGTTTGACACTGGCCCAATGCCAGGCACACACGAGAGCCACTCACTCACCCTCCACTGCCACAGCCAGGTAGAGGAGGGAAAAGGAAAAAAAGGTTAACAAAAGCTTCATGAGCGAGATAAGGACCGGGAGAAACATTTCAAGGGTGAAACAGGCTCAACTTAAGTTGCAAAGTGAATTTATTTCTAACAGAATCAGAGGAGGATAATGAGAAGTAAAATAAGCCCTTAGAACACCTTCCACCCCTCCCTCTTTCTCACCAACAGCACAGGGAGACAGAGCAGCGGGGTTTGGTCAGTCCATCACTGAGATTCTCTTCCACTGCTCCAGGAGAGGAGTCTTCCTCTGTGAGGCCGTGGGGTCCCTCCCACGGGAGACAGTTCTCTGTGAACTTCCCGGCGTGAGTCTACTCTCATGAGCAGCAGTCCTATCACACCTGCTGCAGCGTGAGTCCCTCCCACGGGCACACAGCCCTCCCAAAACTGCTGTGCTGTGGCTCTCTCTTTCCACGGGGCGCAGTCCTCTAAGGACAGGCTGCTCCAGCCTGGAAGCAGGGCCCTCTCTCCACCGGGTCTTCCACTGGATCACAGCCTCCTCCAGGCATTCACCGGCTCCAGCATGGGCACCTCCCCCATGGGCTGCAGGTGGATCTCTGCATCCCCATGGATCCATGGGCTGCAGGGGGACAACCTGCTTCACCATGGTCTTCCCCACGGCCTGCAGAGGAATCTCGGCTCTGGCACCTGGAGCACCTCCTCCCCCTCCTTCTCCACTGACCTTGGTGTCGCTGTGTTGTTTCCCTCACATGTTCTCACCTCCTCCTCTTCTCTGACTACAATCCAAAATCTTGAGACTTTGTTTTGATTTTCTTCTTAAATATGGCATCACAGAGGCATTACCAGCCTCTCTCATAGGCCCAGTTCTGGCCAGCAGCATGTCCACCTTCAGAGCCATCAGCCATTGGCTCTGCTGGACGTGGTGGGAAGCTTCCAGCAGCTTCCTCACAGGAACCATCTTTGTGGCTCCCCTGCCACCCAAAACTGCCCTGCGTACTTTTTCATTGGTTCCTGAGAAATGCTGAGCTTTCTTTTCACTGCTCAACCTCAGAATTTTTTAAAGCTCTAATACAAATATAAAACATATAATTGAGGAGATTTTTCAACTTTACAGGCCTTGTAGATGTACTCAGCTTTCATATGATTTTACCCTATTTGTGGTCCCAGAGTGTTTCTACGGAATGACCATGGCTTAGTACCCTCACATTACTCCTGAACTTCCAGACATGACACGGTCACGATTGGAAACAATGGGTTGCTACAAGGCCTGTTCAGGCACTTCAGCCATGAATTTCCCCAAAATACTGGAATTAGAAGTATATTTATAAAGCTTGCCACAGGTATAAAAACCTAGAATAATACTCTTGGAAGATTTTTTGCTAAAATAACTCTTCAGATGTAGGCAAAAGAAGTTGAATGATTTACAATAGTTTCAGGTCTAAGTGCCAAACAAAGGAATGGAAAGGAGACTTGACTTGACTATGATGTCTTGCTGATGATTTTCTAGTTCCCAGACAGGGGTATAGACGATGCTTTGTTTTGATTTTGCTGTAGCACTTAGAGCAGGTAATAAGCAAACACATAGTCTAATGAAAGCAAAATTTCATGATGATGATATGCTATATTACATTTCTTTAGTGAAGTTTTATCTCCTCAGATGCTCACAAATGCTTTCCATACTATCTGCCCTAATTTATAGTATTAGTAGTTTGTGTAAATTAGCTTTAGAGGCTAAAATATAGCATATATTTTTTCCAGAATAGAACCATATTGACCTTGGCTGTCTTTCAGATTTAAAACATTGATGACACAGTGCTACAGGCAATCATCCTTCTCTTAAGCAAGGGAGCACTGGGAAACTTGGAAGAATGCCTTCACAGAAGGAATGCATAAACTTGAGTGGTATATATTGAAGTTTTACCTCTTTTTTGCTCTTGTTTTCCCAAAAATATGAAACCCATAAAAAGAAAATGAAACTTTTTCTTCCTCTGAAATCTTCAAGAGAGTTAAAAAAAAATCACTCCAACACCCCACGAGAAAAACAGCTTAGTTTGATGGAGTGGCACAAAGGAAAAAGATGGAGTGGCAAATAGGAAAAAATGTAAAATTTTAGATAAAAATACAGGAAAAACTGCTTTTTGATGGGTTCCTGCTAACATTTTTCCTCCCTGCTTCTCTTGGCCCACTTCCACAGTGTGCTTGAGGACTGCACCTGCAATTTCAGTTACAGTTACAGCAGAGATTCTTGCTCATGAAGGTACAATCCCATTGTTCAGGGTATTTTGTAGTTTCATGACTAACAGTGCTGGCACCCCTGTATTGCAGAAGCCTATTCACGCTACTAGATGTTTCTGTATATCCCATCTACCAGCACTGCAGCTTCTTTCAGTTTCTGGACGTGTAGCACAGCTCTTAGTGGGCGGGCAAACTTCTAGCCAAGACACATCACAATGTCCTGAAGAATAAGCACCCTAAACAAATAACTTCTACTTCCCTGAAAAACTTCTGTTATTCAGGGTTTGGCTGAGTGACTCTAGGCTACACCTTTAGGACACAAGCAAAGATGCTTATTGATACTTGAATGAAAAGTACTTCAAACAAATCATGTTTAACAGACTAACAACAAAAGGTCTGGCAAGCTTGCCTTTCACACTAAAGGATGACAATTGTTCTCCTGGGAGCTGATGGTTGTTCAGTTACTTAGGACAGAGCTGCTTCACCCAAGAAGCCTTCCTTCCTTATTACATTTTTAACAAAACTTAATCCTACTGGTTCCTCGATCTAGGAAGGCATCCTGCCTTTGTCCACGCTTCACATCGGAGTAATACCAGAATACCCACCCTTCTCCTTTTCCCCATGCCTCAGTTTCCACACCA
Source organism: Oreocharis arfaki (assembly GCA_013398015.1). Classification (NCBI taxonomy): domain Eukaryota; kingdom Metazoa; phylum Chordata; class Aves; order Passeriformes; family Paramythiidae; genus Oreocharis; species Oreocharis arfaki. The sequence continues at coordinate 25,230 of VZRR01008278.1, forward strand.
AAGAAGCCCAGACCCAAAGGCTACACAAGGGAATTATCATCCTCCAGCAAGACTTCAAACTGGACAGCATCCCACTGTCTCTGAGGTGTCCTCGATAGAGACCTACTTTCAAGGAACTTCTTCAGTAGAAATGAGATGAAATAGGTCATGCTGTGCCTCACCTAACTCTTTGCCTCTGAGCTGGGACACAGGTAGTTAAATTCCTGTGTTGGATATCATGTCCTTTGGCCATTTTGTTAAAGAGCTAAGCCAGCTGCTTTTCTGCATAAAGAGTTTATATACGATACATTTATATACAATTTATATACAATCAACTGAATGTCTCCTAACAAGAAAGTGTGCATTTGCACTTTGACTGCAAAAGGTCACAGATCATAACTTTGACATAAGAGAATTAGGCTACTCTGCCATTAAATCTCATTGAAGATTGATTTATATTTAGTATAAGGAAGTTGTTAATCAAACTCCTGTGGTGTGGGGGGGTTGGGGGTTTTGTTTGCTTTTTTGTTTATTTTCTCATTGGCTTTTTTGTTGGTTGTTTTTTTGTTGGTGTTGATTGATTTTTGTTGTTATGTTTGCGGTTTTTATTTCGTCAGAGAACCTGTTGCCAAGAATGATTCATTTATCATGAGATCTTTAGAGCAGCAGTGTCTCATTTCTGGTCCTTGCCAATCTGCATAAGTCATCTTGCAACTCACTTGAAGCATGAATCTGTGGGCAATAGGAGCTGTAGTGATGCTGTGTGGAAAAGTAAAATGTATTGGGCATGCTCAGTGAGTGTTTTTCACGCAACTGTGAGCAAACAAATCAGGCAAGACACTTGATTAAACAGCACAAGTGTGCACTGCAAAGCAAATTATGATAAATTGCTAGTATTGATTACTTTTAACCAGAAGGATGAGATTGTCTGGTGTTTAAATTTAGGAATGCAGCCAAAAGATACCTTGACCTCACCTCTGCACTGGGAACCAATACAAAATTAATTGGTGCTGTCGTTCAGGTAGAAGTCACAATTATGTGACAGTTGATTTATTAATTTAAGAGCTAGCTACAAACCAGATGCATTCTCCACTCGTACATGTTTTTTTCAGTTTAGTTTTTTAATGCAGAGAAACCTCCAGGTTGTTGATAGTCTTTGTTTAGTGCCTATACTATAATACATTTTGTCACCAACCCTTGCGCTTCTGATCAGCAATAAACAGCTTTAGCTTGGTTTTGTGATCACATTTTCCCTTTTTTAAATTCTGCTTTTATTTTGCAAAGTTGCTTGTGCTACTGAATTCATAAGCACGTAACCAACTGGGACTTGGAGTCTTTCCATAGTGTGGCATTTGCAACAGTCATCTGAATTTGCAAATACAATGTCTTCTGGTACTTTTAATATCGCAGATATGTTGCACTCTAAACAAATCATATATTCCCCTGAATTTTCAGGACTATTGAGGAGCTGTTTCTTTTCTGGTTTTGTTGAAAGAACTGATCTCTTGTGACTGCTGGCTCACTGCCTGGTCAGTGTGGACAGAGAAACTTCAGTGTGGGTGGCAGACTTTACTCTTGCAAATCTTTTCCACATGCATGTATGCAAATACACACACCTAATGTTGTGTCCAAGAGAAAAAATTGTTTTGTTCCAAAGTAATTTCAATCATTTACAACAGAATACAGTGTCTCTGTCTTCAGACCAAGAGAATTTCTGAACCTCCACAAACCACATTTTTCCTCACATGGTCATAGAAAAAGAAACTAAAAAAACCCCAAAACCGAAACAAACCCAGCATTGAAAGAAATTAATGTAGAGGACATACCACCCTAAAAACCAGTTCAACAGAAATCTATACCTAAATTTAAAATTCTAGCTAGAAAAAAAACATGTCAAAAAAGTATTTAAAAGTTGTAAATATTTTCCACCATCTTTTTCCCAACTCAATCTCGTATTGTAATTTACAAACATTGAATCAAAGAATTGTATTGGAAAAGACCTTTTAGATCGTCACCAACCCTCAACCCAGCTCTGCCAAGCCCACCACTAAAACATGCCCCCAAGTGCCACATCAGCACGTCTTTTAAATACTCCAGGGATGGTGACTCAACCACTTCCTTGGACTTCCAGTGTTTAATGCTTTCCACGAAGAAATTTTTCCTAATATATAATCTAAACCTCTCCTGGTGCAACTTGAAGCTGTTCCATTTTGTTGTGTCACTTGTTACCTGGGGGAAGAGACCAATCCCCACCTGGCTACAGCCTCCCTTCAGGTTGTTGTAGAGAGAGATAAGGTCTCCCCTCAGCCTCCTTTTCTCCAGGCTAAACAAACCCAGCTGCTTCAGCTGCTCCTCATAAGACTTGTTCTCTCTCCAAAATGTATCACTTTACATAAGTTAATACCTGAACACTAAAAAAAAAACCCAACAAAAATAATGCTACTCCTAGAAACCTACACAATTTCTGCTCCTTTTTCTGCTACTGTACCTCCGCTATTAAAATGCATCACATTTGTATGTGCAAAGGAATAATTCAGACTTCCAAAACATATCTCCTGACTTTTCAATGTGGGGGTTAGTATTGGTTGTGAGGTGTTTTTCTTAATCTTTTTTATCCACTTCTTTCCCCTGCTCCCTTTTTCCCTTCTCACTTGTGGGTCTTCTAAAAGTAGAGCTTGGCAATTATATTGCTAAAAGTTGTAGTAATGCAGTATTCAGCCCTGTTCTACTGATAATTTTAAGGTTCAATCTCTTGAGAATTGTCAGGGTTAGAAATACACTTTCTGAGCTGGGAATTTCAGCTCTTCAGCCACATCAAGTGCTATGCAGCATTTATTTAGAGACCTGGCAGATGATGAAATATTGAACCTTAAAACAGTAGTGACATTTTGATTTATATCAGAAAGGACTGATCCTTTTCTGTTTCCCATTCCTCACCAGCATCTTTCGGTTGACTTCTGTATTTACACCAGAAAGATAGACTAAAATCTGGAATAAATGGTTTTAAATGTTTTCAACAGGATTTTTAAAAAATCTTTTTTTTTTTTTTTTTCTCATGCACAGTATAGTTAGATGAAGGGTATCAAATTTGGCTGGATTTTATAGGCATACAAGTACAAATTATTTTTCCAATACATTTTTTAAAGACTCAATAAAAATGTTATAAACCAGATTTTATGTAAAACGTGAAGCTTAAGCAAATTAAAGGATGGCATTATAAAGCTTTTTACTGGAAGAATTTTGGTATGGCCAGTGTAATTCACTGGGCCATTTCAAATTTGTTGTAATGAAACTTTTATGTTTTCACATAACATTGTCCTCTGTTTAAAGAGACAGATCTGTTAAAACAGCTCAAGCTATTCTAGCTTACAAGCTGTCCTGGTAAAGGATTATAGGCCCTATATAACTGTAGCTAGTGTGATGTCATTTTATTATTATATCTAATAGTTTTGTGAGGGTTTCAGTCTTAGATCAAGACAAAAATTTGCTGTTTAGAAGATTTTTTCCTAAATTCATATATCCCAAGGTACTTTTGTGCTACTTTGTGGACTGAGTACATGTATTCCCATATCTCTCTATTTGCAAGTGGGGTGGAAAAAAAAATCCAATCTGACATTAAAAGGGAAGAACAAATAATTAAAGACAGCCCTCCAGGTCACTTCCACATCTTTTGATGTAGAGTTAATCATATGTTTTCATCTGTTGGACATGTGACTTCACCTTCATAGATTAATGTTTGTCTTCCCATCTAAGTCTCTTCAATCTGTCCAAGTGTTCATTAGGCTCATTGTCTGTTGGGGTCTTTACCACCACAATAAATAAAAAAAATTGTTCACGTTGTCTCTATGAATGTGAAATACTGAGCAAGATTACAACCTGTGTAGCAAGATAAAATTTATTGGAGTAGGACAAAACTCATTTATGGTGAGTGTCTCACATCTCGGCTTGATTAAATGCTTTTCGAAAAGAGCAATGATTTCCTATTGATTCACTGTTTGCAAACATAATTGTAGTAGTAACTAGGAAGAATCTGATGCCAAATAAATGGTTCTGATAACTCTGAGGGAAAGATATGTAAGATGAACTATCTGCATTGTTAAAAGCAGAGATGCGTATCAGAGTTCCCATTTCTGTAATGTTAACATTAATAGACTACAGCAAATGCACTCTTATTTGCCCAAACGGACAAGTGAATATAATTCTGGCCTTTCATACTGAGTTTCAGTCTGTCGTAGATATATTTTACGAATCCAGGTCATCTTTGATAGCGTCTTATCTGACATCTTAATCTTTGCTGTTGCTGCTATTTTCAAGGTTAAATAATGCCTTCCACATGCCCTGTCTCTTTTGATATTTATTCATCTTCAATTTTGTTGTTTTTTTTTTTTTAAACCTTCTTGTTGTGCTGAAAATTGTGTAGCTGATGAGGTCTGGTGTGTGTCATCATCTTTGGGCACGTGGCAGAACCAGTCAACAATGGCAGACTCCAGAGCAAGTGGCATAATACAGTTTTAGCACGTAACTTTAAATTACTTTGTCAAAAATCGATTTGAGAAAGTCAGCCACAGTATGAGTTCCAGATAGTTTTGAAATATTAAATCATTTTCACACTCTGTTATATAAAGCTACAGACAGGGTCCTCTGTCAGTGGCATTTAACAAACATTAGGAGGCAGTTCATTCCCTGGAATGATGGCAAGGAAGGGTCATGTGGACCAAAATATCAAAACAGGTCTCATTCATCCAGCATTATAATTGCATGCTTGTAGTCCTTTCTTATAATCTCTTGAGCACAGAGGGGTCTCAGAAAAAATAATTGAAATCTGTAGAAGCACGACGCTGAACTGAATAATACTGGTATAAAAGCCATCTAATAAAGGGGAGGGTCAGATCCATTCAAAGAGGCTTTGAACATTTTTAGCAGTGAAACTCAGTACTCTCTAAGGACAGAGATAATAATCAGAAATGGCAGAAGTCTTGAGAAATGTTTACTTGTTGTATGTATTTCATGTGGGTTTGTGCAATTATATGTTATAATGGAAGGCGAGGTCTCTGCCCTGAGGTCTGTGCCATCTGCTTTTCCTGTGTTTGTTCATGGAAACTACTGAACTGTCTCCTCCAGCAGCCAATGCCAGTGAAAACTGTGTACAGGCTGACCTTCAGCTGTGCTCCACTCATTATTTCCTCTCCCATTTTTATCCCTGCCATTTGCTGAAGTACCAGATATCATCTGGATGCTCCAGGCAGATTGCAGCCAAAGAGGCTAGGTGAAGATACTGGCAGTGTCATTTCTCAGAATTGCCATTTTCCATATTTTGGATGAAGTGTTGAAAGATGAATGATTCTGATTTGAAAATATTCCAGTGATGTTTACAAAACAGGGTCTCAGTATAGGTGCTGCAGTACATGGCACTTCCACAGTGTTGGGTCCGTTTCCCTTCTGAGAGTCTAATGGCTGTCTTTAGGTGAGTGATCAAATACAGAGCCAACTAGGGTAAGCAGTCACCACTTGTTTTTTATTTTATGCGAGCTATTTGAATTTATTGCAATACTCCTGGAGTGAAGGACTGGCACTTCAGATTTGTCAGAGTCTGATAAATTCTGTCCAGGTTCTTTTAGAAATTTTACCCATAAGAGTTATAATGTTTAATGTCAAATTTATGTATTTTGAGTAATTGTTGTTACACGGGATTTCTGAGTTAGCAAGAATGAGAAAAATTTTGTTTTGTAACATAATACAAATGCAAGTTACATTTAGAAAAATAGATGTAACAATAGCAAATCGCAGTTTGATCTTAATACCAATGTGATTCCCATTACTGGTCTATATTATCTACTCACCATTACAATGCTGGGTGTCCCCCGTCACTAGGAAGGAATATGTGGATTGAAGCCAGCCCAAATTTGTCATTCTCCCTGAAACTCCCCTGCTGATTGTTCAGCCTCCATACTCTGTTCTGAGCCACAAATCCACTCCTGCCGTGTTGGTCAGGCCAGCTTATGGAGACATTCACACTTCTGATTAACTCAAGGAGGAACACCACCAGCTGATCAGCCAACTGCTAGCAGATGTCCAACTTAAGAAAGGGACACTCCTTAGTCCTCCCCATAATGTTACAAATCCAGCCTCTTCACAACAGCTGTGATCATCCACATGGCTAAATCCTGTCCCTAAGCACCACATCTGCATATTTTTTAAACACTTCCAGGAACAGTGACATCTCTTCCATAGGTAGTCTGTTCCAATACCTGAACACCCTTTCAGTGAAGAAATTTTTTTATAATATCAAATCTAAACCTCTCCTGATGTGGCTTGAGGCCATTTCCTCTTGTCTTATTGCTTGTTACTTCACAGAAAAGACCAACCCTCACCTGTCTACAACCTCAAGTCCCCTCTGCGCCTCCTTTTCTCCAGACCCAACAACTCCATCCCTCAGCTGCTCCTCATAAGGCTTGTGCTCCAAGCCTTATGAGATCTAACTTGTCCTGCAATCTCAGAGTATTTTAAAAAGATAGCAAACATCCCTATTTTCCATGGTCTGTCCTGCACTGTTGATGGTACTCTGGCTTGACAAATAATGGACATTCCTATTAAAATTTCACACTGATCACTAAAACTTTGACAGCAGGTCCATATGGATTTTTTTTAGGCTTTTATCTTTTTAATAGGAAGTATAATCAAGATATAATCTTGATGTATTATAAATATACTTTTGAAAATTAATTTTTATAAATAAATTTATATTCAGTTGCAACTTCCTGATATGACCAAAATAAATACTTGAGCCTTCACAGTGATTTTGTTGTAGAGAGTAGCTGATAAGAATAATTTATAAGAGCTTGAAATCCATTGTTAAAACTCTGCTAAGTATAAATAGAATAGGAAATAGAGACTACCTTTAAATATTTTTATCCTTTTTACTAATTGAAAAATAAAGATTTGAAACTTATCTATTTATTTTCAGAGATGAAGGAGATTGTGTGTAAAATTCCACCACTAACAACTTGGTCTGTGATCCTATAGTGTCTTTAAATGTAAGATTTCTAATACTGTAGGGAAATAAGTTAAAAAGAAAACCACAGTAAAAGGAGAAGAAAAGCTATGTTGCATGTCTTTATCCTTAATAAATGTACTACTTCAGAGAGTACCTTCTGGGGACCTGCTGACAGTTTTTATGTGAGATAATTGCAGATCAGAATGTATTATTCTGTTAACTTCAGCAGAGGGATTTTCTGTTTATTGATGCAGCTGGTAACACAGTCATAATAAAAGGTTACACAAAATTTCTCACTTTACCTTTCCATTTTATAGAATCATAGAATTATAAAAGGCTTTGGTTAGAAGGGGCTTTAAAAATCATCTAGTTTCAACCTCCCTGGCAAGGGTGGTGATGCCACCCACTATTTCAGTTGTTTTTTATTTTTTCAAATGCCGTTTTCCTGAATTTCTTCACCCTGGGCATCTACTACGAACTTGTTATGCAGATATTTCTGTTTATCAGGCTCATTAAAAATCTGATGCAGTTAATGATATTTTTTGTGAAATATGTCCCAATTATATCTCAATTTGATGTGGTCCTTTCCATATGTAGAGAATATGCAAGACATAGATGGAGAAAACATGCAAGGAAATACCTATCTTATTTTTGGCAGGATGGGATTGGACGATCTTTTGCTTATATCCTGGCAAAAGGATCCATATCCATGGCAGCATGGAAAAGCAATCAAGTCTGGTATGAGTATAGAAGAAGATCTAGAATTGAAGCCAAACATGTGTCCCACATGTGTGGTCAGGGTTAGGATAAGATGGCTGACTGAAAGTTATAATTCTGATTTATAGAAGTAGTGATCACTGACAACTGTTGCTGAAGTTAATGGGATTGCTGCCGTGGATGCATAATGCTCTAAACAGAATGCAACATCCTAAATCCAACCAAAACAAAGATAAGGAACATGAATTGTCTATTTTAATTTTTTGGCTTTTTTTTTTTTTAATTTTTTGGTTGTTATTTGGAGGTTTTTGTTTGTTTGTTTGTTTGTTTGTTTTTATTTGGAGTTTTTTATATGCCACCACTCAAGATGAGCTAGGGAAATATTTTCATTACTGTTCACACTGCTTTCTGCAGCTGCAGCAGTGAACACCACTGGGAAAGAAATTGCTGTCCTCTAAGCCACTTTGAATAATGTGAAATAAGCAAGCTGAATGACATTTTGAGCTTTTGCTTTGCTGTTTCTGAAGTACAGCTATTTTTCTGGCAGGTCTAGAATGATTAGGAATGGGGTTGTGGGAAAAAGAATGTAATTCTTTAGTTTGTGAGAAACTGATTTTACTGATTCCTTACATTACACTTTGCAACACATTCAGTGAAACTACAGAATGTTAACGTGAAAATCCTGAAACATTATCAAAATGTCTCTGATAAGTTCTTTTTCAGCAAAGTGTTAATTCTACATAGGAAATCAAATTCTTCTTAAAATATTACACTCCCAACTGAGATGTTGCATCCAACTGAATACAGTCCAGATACGTGAAGATTTCCAGGAAACTCTAGATGATATTCACTACGAGATGTCCACCTGGCTTTGCTTCACTTCTCATTTGCTCCCAGAACATGACCAAAAGTTTGCTGGTGTCAAGAAAATCTTAACCCCGTTATGGTAGATATGTGTGGGAAAATATGCAAAACATTTCCAATCTTTGTTCATATTCAGCTATGCATTTGTAACTGCTATGAGAATAGGTGACCAAAACTATGCTCGTACTTGTAATCCATGGGCTTCATACTTTGATTTTGCTTGTGAGGCTCAATGGAAGGGAATGAAGGCTACATCCTGCATCTGCAAGATGATCTAATCAGTGCTAGATGAAGAAAACTGTAAATGTACAAGTTAAAAATAGTCGTGCAGGTTCAGCTGATGGCCAGTACGCGAAGGAAACTTGTGTGTGCACTGAGTACTTCCTGTCAGTGTATGCAACATTTGTGGTAGAATATGTCCATGTTGTATCAATGACTCCTTTTGAATTGACAGCTTTTCTTTTCTAAATTACGGCAACCCCATGTTAAGATCCTAAAGCTATTCTTTTGAGATTGTGGTGATTTTGAAAGGTAATGGAGTAGTTTCCCTTTTTCTGAACCTCTAAAGATTTAAGTTCACTGAATGCTAACATCTGCATATGTCTTTTTATCAGTTGATGAAGGCCATAATCGTGTGATGCCATCATAGAATCATCCTGTAGTGTGTCTGAAATAGCTGGTCAGATCACACACTGAAAGAACCTACTTTTCCCTACTGATGATAAAAAGAACATCTGGTGACCATTTTAGGCAGAGACATGTACCTCCTGTCTAGGGTTAACCAGGATTAATCTCTCCATCAGGAATTCATCCCTGGAAGTGTTCAGAAGGCATGTGGATGTGGCACTTGCAGGCATGATTTAGTGATGAGTGCAGTGTTGCTGGGTTGACAGCGAGGCTCAATGATATTAGAAGGCTTTCCCAAAATAAATGATTCTATGATTCTATGATACACTTTACACATATCTGATTGTTTAATAACTTTTAAGCAATTTTAATGCTGTTAGAGTTTTTTCTTCACCGGAAGACTTTTTTATATTTGGTGCTCTCTGGAAACTGTTGCTTACAATTACTTTTGTGGACTCAGGGAGCATTGATCTGTTATTTAAATTTGTACAATGTTTTTTGGAAGGAGCTGAAGTTACAGCAGCTTTCCCCCCTCTGTGACTGAAGAAGTTAAATGAATACTCAGAAAAAGTAGAGGCACTGAAACATTCTGTTACCACAGAGCCCATCTCCTTGTGGTGTAACAAGGAGCTGACCCTGAAAATTTGGCACAACTCCATTGCAACCACTCCGGCTAATTCCACAGAAAAATAGAGAATGATGTATTTTTTATAGAACACTTCTCCAGGGTTATATTGATTTAAACTAGAGGAGGTAAAGAGGATGGGAAATGAGACATACTAGTGACTCAGCATTTTAAATCTCAGCATTTTAAATAAACGTGAGAAGGGAGGAAGTTAAAAGAATGAAGTTTTGAGCTACAAGAAAGAAAAAATAGCCAAGGATTTTCAAAAACCTCACCATTAAGACTAGATGGGCTTGTTGGAAATCCCATCCAGATCTGTCCATTTATATTTTAACTTGAATTGCCCTTTTCAGAGCACTGGATGAAATTTTGCATTGAGACTTCTCAGGTTAAATTGATGACTTCAGTTGCTTAAGCTGACTTACTTAGGGAGAAACTGCTATTATTTATTTATATAATACTATATAATCTGAGGAGAGAGAATTTTTTTCTCTACTGCAAATGCTGCTAAAATCATAGAAATTAATTTTAGTCCTACCTGATCCTTTTACTGATACTCACAAGAGTCTGACTGAAACCTTCTTGAAATAATGAAAAGATTCCTTTTAGGTTTTTCTGCCATTTTACTACCTAATGCTAATGTTGATGAGAACATAATTACAGTGTAACTATGGTTGCTATTTCTTAAGTTATCAATCATTAGACTTCTGTGAAAAGAAAAACAGGAAAACGAAAACCAAAATAGAAAAAGAAATGAGAAAAAAATTAAGTCTCTCATTGTATGTGCATCTATTAATTTATCTGAATACTAATTTTAAGTAGCAAAGTTTATTTAGCACTTTGCATATCAAACTGGAAAAAAATCCTAGATCTAGGGCTTTTGGAAGAACTCTGATGTTTGCTCTTTTATATTGTCAGTGTATTTGAGACTACCTGCTAACCAATAATTTTTGAAGGTTTATGCAAAGAAGAGAAGGAGGAGTTAGGTAGGAGGCAGGTTTTTCTTTCCTGTGGAATTGTAGCAACCAAGGGATGGGTGAGTGTTCCTCGCAAACCTGATATTCTCGAAGTTCTGTTTTGTACCAGAGGTATTTCCACATACTGAAGAACTGTAGATACAGTATTTCCTGATCCTGCCTTTCTCCCATTTCCATAACTGACTTGTACTAAAGGATGTGTCATCTGTGTTTGGGCACATGGAATTAATGTCAAGGCTGGGGTAGCCTTTGCAAAAGGAAATGTTGACATTCCTAGTCAGTGACAGAGAAGAAGGAGGTTTGTTTGCTTTTACTTCCAATGGAAATCAAGAATGTAAATAAGAAAAATATAAAGAGCCGATTTGAAAACTGAATCTTTCATCCATGCACATGTATCACAAATCATAGAATCATAGAAAGGCAGAGGTTGGAAGGTACCTTAAAGATCATCCATCTAGTTTCAAACACTCTGTCAAGAGCAGGAATGCCCTCCTTTAGATCAAGTTGCTCAGAGCTCCATTCAGCCCAGCTCTGAACACCTCAAGGATGCGGCACCCACAGCTTCTCTGCTTAACCTGGGAAAATACAGGGAACTTTTTATTCTTCTCCCTATTGGTCTCGTGGCAAGTTTCACCGAGATTCTCTACAAGTGCACGTAGACTTTCTCACTTGCTTTCTCCACATGGGCTTTATCCAGTGTCTCATGAGCAAGTGGCTTATGGTGCTACAACTGGGCTTCCTGGGGGAAGGTGGGAGTCAGATGCCAGGAATGGTCTTGATGAGATGGAAATGAATTTGCACAGACTCCACTGGAGAAGAATATCTTTTACAACTCCAGCTGAAGACAAGTAATCAGCATACTTAAATTTAAATTAATTATCCCAGGTAAAAGCCAGTATTAAAATATCTGTTCTTGATTCACCATAATAACAGTGTTCAGAAATGTTTGGTGATCTAACTCTTATTTCATAAGCATTTGCATAGGTTTAAAAATCACAATTTTACAAGATTTATGTCGTTTCATACTTGTGCTTGGGACACACTATCTTTGGAAACTTTCAGGATAGCTCAGAGTATTTAAGATCACTGACACCAATTAACAGAAATGCAAACACCTGAAACTACTGGTTTATACTTCTAAGAAATTTTTACAGTGTCTTCACATACTTTATTGCATGTCATGTATCAAATATTTGGAGCAATTTCCAAATGCTTCAAAAGTGGCTCTAGTATGGTATTTTAGGAGAATATAAGTTAGAATATTTCTACACTGTTAGAGTTCTAAGAATCTGAAATATTAGTTATGAGATCTTATATGAGTGATTTTTAATGGAAACCAGTTTTGAACGATATTTTAATTGCACAAAAAATTGTCCAAGGTGTTATTTATAGGTAACTTAGAGCAAGCAGCTCTAAAAGACTTCCTGCTATAGAACAGGAGAAGGATTCTAACAGCTCCAGTGAAAAAAAGGACTTTTCCATAGTTTCTATCTTTTTTGAAACCTATCTTTTATGACTAAGGGATTAAAAAGAGGAACTTCTAGGGTTGGAGCTAGTTATAATGGCTTCTCTTATAGTCCCTGAGAAATATAGGCACCTCTAGAGTATGATTTATCTCTGCCAAAAATACACATCAAAACTAGATATGTTTAAAGACACCTATTTCTTTTCACTGGTATAAAGGGAATCTAGGGCAACTGTCTGAAAAGTAGGTACCTACAGTCTAATGGTCCGTGTGAGAGGAATCCTGGCTCCAGTGAATGTGAAAGCTTTGTTTATCTTGTCCCTGTGGGGCTCCAGGCAGTCCTTATTATGCCTTTCAATATATAACAGGGCTTTTAAGAGAGATGGGGAGAGACTTTTTACCAAAACTTTTAGGGACAGGACACAAGGCAATAGTTTCTATATGAAAGAAGGTAGATATGAGGAAGAAATTATTTTTTGTGGTAAGGATTGTGTGACACTGGCACAGGTTGCTCAGAGAAGCTGTGGATGCCCCATCCCTGGAGGTGTTCAAGGCCAGTTTGGATGGGACTTTGAACAACCTGGTCTGGTAGAAGGTGTCCTTGACCATGTCAGAAGGGTTGAACTAGTAGATCTTTAAGGGTCCTTTGCAGCACAAAGTGTTCTATGATTTTGTGACTCTGTGATTTAGCTTTTAGGTCTTTGTGCCTTCAGCCATATATTGCTATGGTTGGCTGCTTGGACAATAAAGAAAAAGAACCCCCAAACCCATCAGCAATACTCTTACATCCATGAGTATTATGCCTTTTAGAAAATGCTCGCATGTAAGGTGTTAGTTACTGAGCTCTCTGGAAGCTAATAGAGAGCTTCATCTAAAGAAAATCAGTTGGTGGGATTAACTGAGGAAGTTTCAAACTTCATACCTTGACTCCAGTCACTGAAAATATTGACCAGATTCGTTATTTAGAGACCCAACATAAAAGCTTAGATATTCTTAGGTGGGTAATATCACTTTACTGAAGACAGTGCTACTGTTTCACTTTATACCCGTTGATGTTCTGGCCACATTAAACATCAAATTTTTTGAAAGCCAATGCCATTCTTTCAGGCATAAGGCAAAATGCTGAAAAATGTCTGGTAGCTTTTGTTTAGCTTTTAAAAATGTGAACATCTGTGACAAATAGATCTGAAGGCCTAAACACCTGAAGACCCCCAGATGAACTTCAGGTTTCTTTGTCACACACCACATGCGGCACTTGAATAAACCAAGGTGACACATTTTGCAACACAAAAGTTTGGAAATTAACTTTAAAGGAAAGATTAGCACATAGTGCAAAGTGACTTTCCTCCATGATGACACAGATATGCATTGAACTAGAATACAGTAATAGTTTTTATTGAATGTGAAAAGTGAATAACATTTAACTTCTTTATAGAAGGCGTGAAAAGGTCAGCTGGAAGTTTTATTGATGGTGTTTAAAGGAGAAGTTTGCTTGCTGTAATGCAAAACTAGAACTTCTTTGGACAGAGGAAATTGTATTAAAAAAAGCAAGTCCTGTTCCATAGGACAATTACATTCTAATCCCTCTGTGTAATTATGCTACTCTCCAGTTCTCTGTGCCCATGTTTAGGAGAAAAATCTTTAAGGGCGCCTCTAAGAATTAATCTAATACCCAAGCTTCATTCGTTACACAGTACTAATTTGGTTTTAAAGAACAATGCATTCCTATAGGTGTCCAGAAACAAACACACCCCCCCCCACCATTTATAAGCTTATCAATTATTAGGTGCTTACTGTTACTGTCTTAAACTTCTCTTAAAAATACAAAGTTTAAGTGTATCATTTTAAGGTTTAGCAATTTAGCATCTTGGGGAACTTCACTTTATGTTCCATTATAACCTTAGTGTAAATGTGCATCATTAAGCCCACCTGACAATTAACTTCCAACAGTTGTTCTTTAAAAGACAGATGGTTTTTAGTAAAAAGAATCATGAGGGCTACAAATATCTGGTTTAATGGCCATTATTAACTATTATTAATACAGCCAATAATAATAGTAATCATGTTTGAAGGGATTTTCAATAAAAGTATTTAATGATTTATGAAATGTTTGTCTCTGGCAGCCTTTGCGAGGCAAGTATTTTAAATTGCTAAATGATGATACACATAAGTCAAGGAATGCTTATGGTCATAGAGTGTGGCATAAGGAGAAACGGAAATGGGGGAAGAGAAGTGATTAAGGCATCGGTCTTGTCATTAAGAGACAAGCAGTCTGTATATGGTTATTGGTGCGAATATGGGGGCTTAACTTCATTGTTTCTGCTCTCTTGTGGCAAAACGGAAATGATAATTTGCTACATTAGTAGCATATTAATCTATGGAGCTGTGTTGAATTATGCGGATATGAATATACTTTATTTCAGTCTGCAGAAACCTGTATGAGGAAGCTGAGCCCCTTCCTCCGGGGTTCCATTGACGACAGCATGAATTTTGTTCTGTTATTTCAGGTTGCCACTAAATTTTTTTTAAACACTCTCATTCTGTAGCTTCACCCTGCTTCAATTTCACTGCCTCTTAGCTTCTTACCCAGGCTCAGAAAAGTCTAACTTATGAGGATGTTAATCTGCTCTTCATGAGTGGAGCACTGTATTTTTGACATTTTCAGATTTTTTAAAACCCAGTTTTTTACCAGCCTCACTGGTTGCAGATCTTACTGGCCTCAACAGCCACCAATAACTGTTGTCCATGGGTTTTGTGTTTTATCTGCCCCCACACCACTGTCAACAATACTCCTTGGTCCTTGATGGGTTTGCCAGTTTGAGTTCAGCAGTGGCTTTCCCCAGAGAAACTGCTCAATGCCAGGCTCAACTCCAGATGTTACAGGAAAACAAGAAAATTAAATACTTTAAAAACCTGGATTTCCATTATATATTTTTTTTAAGTTTTCATTCATAAAGAGAATGAAGACTTTTAGCAATACTGATTTCTGATGTGTAATCAAGGGTAGGAAAAATTCTTTCTCACTTTTAGAGCATCCTTATTACCTTCTTATGATCTATGGACATTGATGATAATAGATAATACCATGATATTCGATTTTCCACTTAGATTGTAGAAACAGAGTTTCACATTGCCCTATGTATCATGTCAGACTAAAAGCCACAGACACGTCTGAACCTGGATTTTTACTGAGGCTAAGCTGAGGAAACATATTTGGATTTTTGAGTATGTTAAGTGGATTTTTTCACAGAAATTTTATATTTTTCTCAAGTTCTATTTTATTAGATAAATACCTGGAAAAAATTTAAATTTTCTTGCAATCTGGAGCTGTCTGTACATAATATGCTGTAGGAACTAGACACAGGCAATACGCTTGAACCAGAAAAACGGTTGACACATCTTGAAGTACTTAATGTACAGTTTGATAGAAAGTGTGAACTTGGGACTCTGAAGACTGAGATAATTGAAGCACTGAAAACTATTGTTAGTCCAAATATAAATTTTCCTCTTTTTCTGGCTGGGATGCCAGAGGCAGTTTAGCTAAACTAAATGATCCCATGTACCAAAACACTTCAACAGGCTCCAATTTCACTGGGTGAGGTATCACACCGATACCCTATTTGTTCCTTCTGGCTGAGTTAGTTCAGAAGCCATTCAGGTTCCCTCTGCCCGGGACTCTGTTGTGACCAGGGGGTAGATGCTTCTTTTCCCCTCCTCTGTATGCATATACTTCAGAGTTAGTGCTGATTAAAACTGTTCAGGATTTCTTCCGAAGCATTCAGGAGCGTTAAAGACCAGGCCACACAATTGCAGTTAATTTCAGCATTTTGCACAATTTACACTGATATGGTCCTAGCAGGATGAAATTCATAACGAGTCCATATTCCTCTACACAGCTGAGATGCAATTTATGCATTTTCAGTAAATTTTGAACCTTTTCATTATTATTAAATGTGACATTTGAAAAAGCCTGCTGATGCAAATCTTCCTCTCTCTGAGAAGCTGAGTGGAAAGACATGTTGGCCTGGGTTATTACCGAAGCTTTCAGCATTAATTTACATCATTTTCAAGTGCTTTTGGGACACTTTTCTCACCATATAATTCCTGCTTTCCGTACTTGACTCCAGGCTCTCTCTCCTGCTCATGGTGTCTGATTTGAAACCACTTAGCTTGTGCTTGATGCAGGGGACATGATGTCCCCAAGCCAGCTTTCCCACCATTTAAAGCATTTGTCACCCTTTTTCTATCTACCGTTGTTCATTTCTTTCAAAGATAATCAAATCCCACCACCCTAGAAAAATTTGCCTAAAAAACATTGGAAAAAACAAAACAAAACAAAACGATACAATACTCTGAGCTTTTTGCATTGATTGAAGCAATGGCAAGTCACATATGAAGTTTTCTTGAAATATATTGGGTCACAATGGAGAACTTTTAGAAACATTTTCATAAGCTAGCCTCATATCCAATATGGACTCTTACCTGTTGCTGGTTAAAGGAGTTGTGTGATAAGGCTGAAATATAATAATTCTTTCTTTTAATGTGAAATATAATAATTCTTTCTTTTAATGTCATCAGCAAATGTCTGCTCTCACTACAGAACACTGATTTAAGGTACGTAGACTGTCTGCTTCAGCTGATGTTGCTGTTCTCAAAACTGTACTCTAAGAAGGAGTGATTTTCAAGATCCTAGTTGGCGTGTATGCAAACAGGCTCATTGATTTCAGGAAAAATAAGGTTGTCAGTGCCACCTGGGAATCTGGCCCATCCAGATGCGCTATGACATTTAGGAAGATGCAAACATGCTCACAAGGTTCCGTAGGCTGCCTTGAGAGAGCAATCAAAAGTTTTACTTGAATTTCTAGGACAGATAGTCAAAATAGCAACCACTTTCCTGTTTTGGAATTAAATAGAGATTAAGCTAAGATTCCCTGAGCAGCTATTTCCTAAATATATAAAGTCCAGAGGAGGCCATTAAGTTAATCATGGGGATGGAACAGCTCTCCTATGAAGACAGGCTGAGACAGTTGGGGTTGTTTCAGACTGGAGGAGTGAAGTCTTCTGGAAGACCTGAGAGAACCTTGCGGTACCTAAATGGGGTTACAGGAGGTCTGGAGAAGGACTGTTCACAAGGATATGCAGTGACAGGACAAGGGGAAATGGCATTAAACTCAAGGAGGGTAGATTTAAAATAGATATTTGGAAGAAATTCTCTGCTGTGAGGGTGCTGAGTCACTGGTGCAGTTCGTCCAGAGAAGTTGTGGACTCCCCATCTCAGGACATGTCCAGGAGCAGGCTGGTTGGGTCTTTGGGTAACCTGGGCTACTGGATGGTTTGTCAGCCATGGCAAGAGGAGTTGGAACTAGATGGTCTTTAAGGTCCCTTCCAACCCAAACCATTCTATGACTCTAGGAAAATACAATAAAATAGAATAAAATCATTTTAGTCAAACAATGCAGTTTTGGCTGATGGAATGGCTATGAGGTTTATCTCACCTTTATGCAGGCCTGGTAGAACTGTGTTCATTTCCTAACCATACAAAGTGAATTCACAAATAATTTTTTTCTATCAGACACTTTTCCCTCTTAGCTTATTCAAGGATATGATTTGGAAACTTAGGTTTTATTTTACATATGTGGATGGGTACAAAGCTGAGTCTTGATTTTTCCTGGAAACTTTGAAGTATTGTTAGAGGCCTCTGAAAGCAAAGAGGCAGTTAACAACCTTGGAAAATATATTTAGACATACTACTGGAAATAAAAAGAGCAGGGAAAAGAATTGTTTCTTGTTTGAAAGATTTGCAGGAAAAGAAAGATAGAAAAGAGTTATGACTCAGGGCAATGTACTGACATTCAGAAACAAAAACTGAATTTGCTGTTATAGGAAAACATCCTGAAAATAGTTCTATTAGAATTCCAAGGTATGTTCTTGGTGTTATTGACATAATTTTGGTGTTTTTACTGATATTTGCCTTAAAGCACAGTTTTAGCTAAGAACCCAGTTAGGATTCAGTTCCCAAAATAACAACTTTCCGAAAGCGTTGCTCTAACAGTCATTCATTCCCACTTAGACCATGAGGGAATAATTCAGGTGCCTAAACTAAGGTATGTAATGACAATTTTAGGCATGCTAAGAGGTATCCTATTGTGTCTGAGGCATTCACATGGGCTGGCAGACAAAACGTAGGATTTCGGAAAGACCTGTCGCACATGGCTTAAGAGACAGATGGAAGCAGGAGCATTTCGACTGGCACAAGTGCCTGTGTTTGCTCAGACAAATCAGCCAAGTCCTTAAATCTCTTCCTTCTTCAGACCATGTCCTCGCACGACCATGCACACACAAATCCTTGACTAAAACTGAATAGGTGAGTTGTTTCAAGATGAGAAAATCAGTTGCTGCCGCTTACATGGAGGCCTACTAAGTGGTAAAATTATTAAGGACATGATCAGATGGTTACAAACTATCGAGCAGGGACATTCAACAAAGCAAGTTCCTCTTTTCAGAAAGTGTTACCAACCTTCATTTGAGCATGCATAGCTGCTTTTGGCATGCCCTTAATTAACTTAAATATGAATTGAAATATATTAGTCTAAAGAATTATCATTGTCTTCTTTGTTTCATTTAGACATATTTACTTTGTGTTACAACAGATGAAGAGTGTGCATATGATTAGAACCCGCATTTCAAACAAGTAATGATGACTTAAATCTACTACTGCCAGCAGTTATTTTGGGTGGTGTGGCTAAAGCGCTTGACAGAAAACCAAGTAAAAAAAGCCATTGAGTACCACAGCCTTCTCCACATTCCAGGCTATCAGGTCTCCCATTTCCTTCTGGGGAGCGCCCACATTTTCCCTAGTCTTAGCCTTGCATAGTGCGCGGGTCTCTAGTTCCTGCTGTTTATTCCCTATGATGCCTGAGTTAACATAGAGGCGTTTAAGCTGGGACCCTGATGAAGCCAAGATACTGGTTGAAGTGGCTGGCATGCCTTTGCGCTGCTCTTCAGCTGCTCTCCCGCTGACCTGCATCTCTCCCCAGGCTCTGGGGGTATATTGTTGATCCTGACACTAAACTTGCAGGAGTGGAATGGATTCAGATTCCCCTCCCCCAGCACCTTATTTATGATTTAAATCAGTGGTACTCTGCATGAGAATTATTGCTCTTAAAGTGCTTCGGTAGTTACAATTTTTTGTCTTGTGGGGCTTTTAGAAGATTAATTTTCTTTTATTCTTTGGTTCAGTTTTTGGAAATCATGCATTATTTTTTTGGGCACAATACAGATTTCATTCCAGCCAACATAATTCAGTAATTTCAGTAAATTTCACAGGGAAACGCTACACTGAAAATCTTGTTTATAGGAAAAGAGTAAGCTCACTTTCTGTATACAAACACACACACACACATATACATATATATATATACACACAAACCTCAGAATTTATTGCTTGTATAAGTGAAACCTCAACAGTCATATCCAGGACTTTTTACTTATTGAAATCTAAAAATTCAAGAAGAAAAAGGGATTATTCAGTTAAAACTGTTATACGCATATACCCACATTTCTCTTTCTGTATGCCGTGTCTCGGTGCTGTGCTCACCCTTCTCCCGCTCCTCTGGGTCCCAGGTTTAGCAGTTTCATTCTACTGGTTGTTGCTTGGGAAGGTGTTCCAGAAGATAACATCTGGAGTTCAGTGTTCAAGGTGATGATTTTCCCTTCCTTGCCGTTGTAACCATCTGGTGCCCAAGTTCAGGTTTAGCTAATATGCTGTTACACCTACCCCTTCATCTGGAGCCCCACATTACAGCCACATTTTCTGTGTGTGGTACCTATGTCAGATATAACTTCCTTGTCTTTGTGACCCCTAAGCCCAGTTTTGTCCGGCTCCAGACCTGTATTTCTTGAGCTGTCCATGGGTGAGCTGCCTCTAATTCCAGCCTGTGCCCCACTCGTCATCCCCTGCCTGTGCTCTTCTGTGCTATGTGCTCTGTCTCCCCTTCTCAATGACTCTGCTGTCCTATCAGGCTTTTATTTATCTACATTACATTGTTGTCTAAGAGCTGTAAGTCAGAATCATTGGATCATAGGATCATGGCATGCTTTCAATTAGAAGGGACCTTAAAGACCATCTAGTTCCAATGCCACTGCCATGGGCAGAGACGCGTTTCACTAGACCTGGTTGCCCAAAATTCCGCCTGACCTGATCTTGAAATATTTCGTTTTACGTGGAATAATGGATTGTTATTTCTGTTTATATAACTATAGTCATACTATGCAAAAATAAAGGAAAGTGTTACGAATTACATATTATATTCCACCTGCTGTGGAATTGCAGTCACAGATAAACCAAGTAAAGAAAACCTCAAGAAGTTTGGCAAAGGTTCAGTCAGAAGAAACCTAACAAGTTTCAGTCCTGAGGCCTTGCAAACTCAGCACAAAGCTGATGGAGAGTTGTGAAGAATGGAACTTCTGTAATACAGGGCTGTAGGACTCCAAGAACTATCAACATCTGTTTTCTATAGTTAATTTGTATAGAAATATCTCTGCTTCTAATTAACTAAGTATTAATTGAACCCCTCAGATCATAAACTTCCATGTTATATGAGGAAGAAAAAAACCTCTAGTGAACAGATAATGGAGTACAGTTTTGATATTGTACTACATAGGGTTTTTTTTAAGTCTATATTGTAGACTGACTCTGGATGAGTCAGATGCTTTCTATTAAAAGTTATGAAATCTGGAGGTGCAACAGAGGTGAGGCTGGGAACTCTGTTTTTCCAGCTCTGAGAATCAAGCTGAGTGTGTATTCCCTACAGGCACACGTGCAAACTCATGTATACATTACACATGCAAATACACTCATGACCAGGCACACAAGCAACACTCAGCACCCACACAACAACATCCTCATTCTGTTCCTTGATGTGTCTCATCAGGTGAAGGTGTGTTAGAGGGAAGTATATCTATGTATAGACTTACTTGTGGTGTGGTCCCACCCAGGACCTGGGTTCAGACCATGTCAGCCTCACAGCTGCCCCTAGGTCCCAGGCTCCCCTTTTTCTGGCATGTAAATGGACAGATATTTGAGGATGTAGCCCCATTCCAGCTGCTGATAGAGATCCTTCCATTCACACCCTAAAGCTCTCCATAGGAAAAAAATACATTTTTATCACACTTTTTGCCCTCAGTTAAGGTCCCAGTTGTGTCAGTAGTTCTGTAATTTTACCTATGAGTAGTTGCCTTCAGATTTATTATTTCTTATTTGTCCTGCAATATAGAAATAGATACATGGGCGAGTCTTTCACCTTGTCATTAGTGTTTCAGTCTCAGACCCCAGCAGAGGTGAGCTGAGATGCCAGTTTATAGGGTGCAGGTAACTCAGATGTTGAGCAGTTGGATCAGGTTGGGTTAGGGTGCATAAATGTCAGGAGATGCAGACCTGGGTAATAACAAAAATGAGTAAAGAAAAAAATTAGTTTTGTTATCAGGGGTAGGTGCTGGTGGATAGTATGTAATGGCAGTTATTAGGGTCAAAGTCATGCTGCTATGTCAGCCAGCATCATTCTGTCGAGATCATTTTCAATCTACATCTAATAAATAAAATGCTAGAGGGATCCATTTTATTTGGCATTAAGTGCATTGCCGTCAAGTCATTAAAGACTGAGAACAAGATACAAAATTGCCCTTAAAAACTTCCATTTCTACTCTTAAAGAAGTGCATATTATAATATCTCTAGAAACTCAGAAGAAAGACAAAAATAGATTATAGTTTCTTAACTGGGTTTATTTACGGTTGAGGTATTAAACATGTGTAAATCCCTGTGTAATAAAGTAGTTGCCCTCTTAATTGCTTCTGATTATAAAGTCAAGTATGCATTTTATCAAAATATATTTCTGCAACCCTTGGTCTGGGAATTCCTCATATTATAGAATGTTAATTGCAACAAAAATGGTTGACTATGAAGCTGAAGATATAGAAAAGAGACTTGTCAAAGGAATTAATCTCACGTTGACCAAACCTTCCTTCCCCCTCTATTTTTCATTTTAGATCTTTGTCACCCACCTAAATCCCAGTGTACTACAAATTCTGACCCATGACCTACAGGGTTAGAAGCAACATAAAAGGTTTGACCTATCCAATCCCAATTTTTGTGTTGGGTTTTTTCAAATGTTCTTATTTTCATTGTCATATTAATCACCTGTCAAAGAGCATTTCTTAGCTTTGAAAGGAACCATGTCCATTTTCTTCGGCTCAATAATCTGAAACTGCCAAAAGTGAACTGTTCATCTCACTGTGAATAAACTGAATTGTATTTGTCATTTCTAGGCTTGCTGATGATTTCTCTCCCTAGCAAAGTTCAATCTTTTGTGATAGAGGAAATATTGTGTATTTAACTGTATATTGGGCTTTCCAGTTTTTCTTTCATGAGTGGGCTGATTATTGACGTACATCTCATGAATGAGGAGGAAAGTCTGTGTCCATTAATGACTCCAGAAAGAAAGAACTATCTTATGCACCAACTTTCACATGAATGCTGTTTATTAGTTCTGCCAAATCTATATCTATATCCTTAATTATTGATCAGAGCTCTATTTTGCTAGGTGCCTAGAGGTGCAGGGGAAAATGTGCCTTTTCCTGAAGATTTTTAGAATTTTTTCTACAGATCACCAATTCTGAGCTTATCCTACCACAACATCCAATTAAATAAGATAGCAACACAATACTAGAGGTTTTTTTCTTGAAACTTAGAATTGCTAGAAGTTTAGGAAAGATATATGAGTTTATCTGTTGGCATAGACAATTGTTTTTCCCAGTCAGAGCTGGATGCTTCAACTCCCAACCAATGAAAAATGTCATATGTCCATCAAGTTTTGAAGGATAAGTTCTGATTCTAAAATAGAGCCTTTGCCAAGATTTTGCTGACGAGTGAATGCCTTAAGTTAGTATCATTGGTTCAACATAGTTATTTACCATCTGCTTGGTTCTCAGTGACCAAATAACGGTAGCTTCAATCGTGTTTGTCTCAGTAATAGAGCTTGAAATTATAACAATAATGAAAAAAAAGGAAAAAGAGAAATTAAATCCCCCAGCAAAAGAGAGTTAGAAAAGAGCGAAATGCTCACTGGAAGCTTAACTTGTTTTACTGTGCAAATATGTCTGATGTAGCACCTAAATGACCAGGATAGGCTAAAATGAAACCAGCATATAATACAAATGTATTTCAGGCTAGATCTTGGATATATTAGAAAAATGTTTATTTTTTTATGCCAAGCTTATTTCAGAACCATGACATAGATTGAAGCATCATGACATACGCCATTTTTTAGGTTCCACTTGCCATCTGTCATGCATATTTTGAAGAAAACAGCTGCAGGTAGAACCTTAAAAGAGATTAGAAGGTCCCTGAAAGAACGACATCACGTAGGTTGAAGTCTACCCGAGAGGTCATGATCTAGGTGGCAGAAGGGATGCAGCATCCCTTATTTCAGCTGGAGAATCCAAACTTCCAGAGAACCAGGGGCATAATTATATTGTCAGGAGTACATCCTTCACAGCCTCAAGAATGAGTGTTTTTAGAAACAGATGCAGGTATGGCATTCTCCAACTGACAATTTGTAGCACAGGACTATTGGTACATACGTAATCAAAGTGCGAAGGAACAAAATGCAAAGCCTTGGTGAATTTGGGGTAAAAGGCTTCTTGCGTATCAGTATCTCAACACAAAAGTGAAGACTGTGGAGATTAACAGCAGGTCAGCAAGCCTATCTAAGCCTGAATCTGACATTGATCTCTGAACAATCTGTGTTTACCCATGAGAAACTTAATCAAGAGAAACAAGAAATTCAAAACAATAAAGGGAGTAAATGGCAACAAGGCTGCAGCTGGTGTTTTGTTTAGATTTTTGAGATGCCTATGTTGTAGATAACTAATAATAGTATGGTATAGTTAAAATAGCCAATAAATCTATTGTAGTAGTTAAAAAGCCAATAAACAATTGACATGGATGATAAACATACACAAGTGTATAATGACACTGACTTTTAAAATAAACACTTTTTACCTGCACTTTATGTTAGAATTAGTGTGTGTCATATCCACCTCAACTGCAACAAAGACGGTCTTATACCATGATAGATTGCCCAGAGAAGTTGTGGCTGCTCCATCCCCCCAAGTGTCCAAGGCCAGGCCGGATGGGCCTTTGAGAAACCTGGTCTAGCAGAAGGTGTCCCTGCCCATGGCAGGGGGGTTGGAACCAGGTGATCTTGAAGATCCCTTCCAACTCAAACTCTTCTATGATTCTATGATCCTTTTCATTTCATGCAAGTATATAAGCTACTGTTTCTTAGACTCATTTGTGGTTTGCCCCAAAAAGAATAGCACTTTGCAAAACAATATTACTTAAAAAACTCTCAGGTCACAATCACCAGCTGTAAAATATGCACATGAAGAGGTATGACTCACGAATCAGTACCATGGATAAGAAAGCCGTGTACATCAGTATTCTCTCCAGCACTCAGACAAAGCAAACAAAGCTAAATAATGCAGTGAACTTCTTCCACCTGCTACTATAGTTACATAGAAATTGTTATCTCAAAGGGAGCAACGCAGGGTGGAGGGAAAGCGGGGCGAAATGTTAGGTGCATACTTTAGTGTATTGATACAGATAAAAAGAGATGTGACAGGCTTAGTGTGCAAGGTCAGAAATTATGCAAAAAAAGAACAGCCCCAAGGAGGCTGCTGAGCCTGACTCTAGCCAGTCACCTGTTCAGAAACACTGGTGGGTATTTTGTTTTTAAAACAGCTGAGACAATAAACAGCAGCATGTCCCAAAGATGAATTCTGACACACTGATGCTGAGAACAAAGAGAATTTCAAATTCTGAGGCCGCAGTTGTATTTTTGATGAGATTAATGATAGCTATGAAAGGATAATAAAAATAACCTAGGAATCTGACTGATAAAATTCTGTTTCTATTACATGTTTAGTTCAGTTAGCACTGCTGGCAATCAGCTCTTTTGACCCTGCTGAGATATTTGCAGGCTGAGCTCAAAAGAAGAAACATCTGTTGATTTGATCAGAGGAGCATGTGGTTAGAAAATTAAGATGTGGAACTGTAAAGCAGTAACAGGAAAGAAAAAAGATTGTGGTTTTAGTCAGAAATGAAAAGTTTACAAGGTTCTCCAGGAAAAGGGAAAAAAAAATGCAATTTTTTTTTTTCTTCAGAGATTGAATCACAAAGGAGACTCTCTACTAAAAAATATTTCACATGTGTAATAGTTTCAGCAATTTTCTCTTCTGTTTCTGCAAGCGAAGCTTGTCTTTTCATGAAAAACTCCCTCAGTGTCCCTCTTACAAGAACTAGAGTATCTGTAGGATAAAGGCTTCAATCTATTCAACTCTTTACAAAAGACTATTGAATAACCAGATTTTACTGTGGTGTTTAAACGAAGGCAAAAATATAGGGAGACAGTAAATGGAATTTCAATCTAAGATCAGTCCTTCTATTAACTGTTTTCAAAAAACATATTAAACGATTTTCATTTTAAAACACATTAACTATTTTCAGAAAACATATGCCTCTCTCTGTGCTTACACACAGAAGCTTCTGAGATGAGTGAATGATGAAAGACTTAATAGAAATCAGCTATTTCAATCTGGAAAAGAAGAAGGCAGTTATTTAAAAAGAAGAAGTTATGATATAATAAATTCTGTTTCAGAAACTCAGAGGAAATAGTTGCCCCTTCTATCTGTGTTTGTTAAGCGTGTTCCTTTGGATTTTCTCTTGATTCGCTTTCATGTAACTTTATTCATAAGCAGATTCATAGTGCAGGTTTAGTATTGTCATTTTTGGATACAAATCTTAAGTTGGTGGTTTGTGAAATTATTTTTTACCCTGCCTATGGCAAATTTTTTTTTTTTTTCAATTTCTCTTACTTCAATATTTATTGCCATGATTTCAAAAACTGTTGTTCCAAGTTCCTAGAAAACTTTGGAGTTTGTAAAATAAAAGCAAACTCATATTAATATAAGATTATTTTCAGTTACTGTTTTCAAGGTTTTTAAAGTTTCCTATTCTTCTGAAAACCTTGAAAACTTTAAAAACTGTGAAATAGTTTTGCTGTGAAACCATGTTGTATTTAGAGATATGAACTAATTAGAGGGAGGGGAGAACTATACTATTCGAGAATATTTTTATTTTGCTATTAGTAATGGTTCTTATCTCTGCTAACACTGAGTTTACTAGTACTGAGGAGGAAATTCTGCCCAAAATACTTTTGGTTTAGGTAAATTTATGCCATAAATTCTCTTTTATGAGGAGTTTTTTAATTTCAGCACAATCTCAAAGTTTTTGCATAATATCTTTTCCTCAATGTTTATCAAATTATTTATTTCATTCAGAAACGGTTCCTGCCTGAATCTCTGATCTTCCCTAAACCACTGAACATTTCATATTACATAAAGTATGGATAAATATGAACCAGTAATTATGGTCCTCTTGGTATGTGAACTGAGATGGACGACACAGAGTTTCATGACTTTTTTATTCTTTAGACTGTTTCATCATAAATGAGATGAATCACTGCATAGGGATTTGATCAATTTGTTCTCTGCAACATCCCACCCAGGTTTGTCACATCATGTTAGCACAAGAGGTCCAAAGCAAGAGAATTGACTGACTGGAGATTTTGGCCCTTTTACAACAAGCTATCGGTTGGTTGGCTATTTTAAGACCTGTTGATGGCTGAACTGATCATGACAGGACACATTTTAAAAATGTCAAGATGTGCTTTCTCAGCTGGCTAACGCTAAATATCAGCAGAATGCAAAACTCAAGGTTCATGATCAAACACTGCTTCTGTAAATGAGGAATTTCCACATTAATTTCCCCAGTGTATATTTAATTTTAAATTTGCCTGTAAAGTTAAAAGTTACTTCCATATATAATACATTTTTGATGTAGCTCTTCACAGGATTATAACTCTCTTTTTGAGATGATAAAAGCTGGATAATCTTAGTAAAATGTACTCTGTGGGATTAAGTGTTCATATTTGTTCTTCTCCTCTGTTTTACACTAGACTAGGTGCCAGCTTTAGATGCCTCTGCCCATTCAGTTGTACCATATGAAACTTTTAAGGAGTAATAACGCAAAACAGTATGAAATCAGGTGGCCAGTGACATCCTTATCATGCTTGCATGAGTCGGAGTAGAACAAGGTCAATTACGTGGCTTAAATAAAATTGAAAATCATAATAGGAGTTAAATTGCAGATCTGTTGCCCCAGATGTTGTGTTTTGAGGCTTTGTATAGTTTATTTTGGGACATCACACTTGTGTGATATGTCAGAGTATGTACGTTATTAACATGTGGAGGCTACAGTAGGACTGTGGTCCCTCTACAGTCAAACAGTGCTGACAATGGGGTGTTTTCCAGACTGAGCTGGTATTCAATGCTTTTTTTTTTTTCCCCCTCTTTCTTTCTTTCCTCTTCTTCTTTTTTGTTTTAATTTTCTTTAAGCTTTCATCCTTACTTGTGTAAAAGATATACAGTCAATAATACAATTTCAGTAGCAGACATATGGCATTACTGGTAGCTATTCAGGCCCATTTAATTTACCAATACAACTCAAAAATTTTTGTATCATAAAATTGATGTTGTTTGTTTCTCTTTTGGTCATTTTATGGCTAAAGATGACTTTTATTGGAAACAAGAAGGCAAATTAAATGTGAAAGGGTTATTTATAGATTGCATTGACATACGGTTTTATCCTCTTTTACTGTAGTTGTTTCCTTTGAACAATTTGGGATCAAAAGAGACCAGCCTGTTTGTCAGACCTACTCCCATGACAGCACAGGAACAGATGTCCATCCAGTCATTTCTCTTTCAAGCTCACTGTTCAACAAAGGGAACTTCCATGTGTTGAAGTAGTTACTCAATCTTGATCTCAAGTGCTGAAAGATACATGATGTGCCTTTATTAATAATTGGCAAATTCTCTTCATTATTTCTAGCCTGAAATTAGTTTACATAGTTTCCATTTCTACCTTCCAGATCTTGTTATGTATTATAATTCTCAGATTAAAAAGCCTTTTGCTATAAAAAGTAGACTTTTTTCTCCCATGTAGACTTTTACAAGCCATGTCCAAGCCACCCCTTTTCTTAACAGCTATCAGGTACTTACATGATACCACACAGGTAAAGAAAACTTTGGCATGCTTGTTGAAAAGCAATGTCAAAATCAAAACCTTTTTAAAAGAGCAGAGAGTTCTGCTTTGTATTTGCTCTAGTGGCTGATCTTCATAAAAGACAACAGAAGTCCTTCAAGAGTCTGAATCCCATGTTTGGGAGTTTAAAGCTGTATAAAACCAAAGTAGACATAAAATGCAAATTTCTAAAGTTGGCAATAAGGAGTCACTTGTAGTGAAAGTCACTGTAGAGTGGCTCTGTCACTTGAGATGTTTGCAGAGAAATTGAGCGATTCTGGGAGGACCAATTCTACTTAGAGGTCTATGGCCATATCCCCTTTAATCCCTGTAGTTCAGTAATGAAATGGAATTAATGAGTAGTAATTATGAGTCCAGGAAATGGTAAGAGGAAAATAGTGGAGAGATAGCCATACTGATGTCAGTATTTTTGAAAAATTAAACCCAACCATTATCAAAATATCTTGAAAGCAGGAGTTTGTTAAGATATAAACCACACAGTTCATGTGGGTTTTATTTTGAGGTGGTTTGAAAAAAACCCAGAAACAAAATCTTATTGCACTGTAATAACACTTTATCAGAAACCATGAACCTCCCTACCCTCCAACAAGTGAAATCTTCCATAGAAGCTCAGAAATGGGAATGAATACCTTGACGCTCTGATCTTGCTGCATCAAAAAAAAAAAAAAAAAAAAAAAAAAAAAAAAAAAAAAAAAAAAAAAAAAAAAAAAAAAAAAAAAAAAAAAAAAAAAAAAAAAAAAAAAAAAAAAAAAAAAAAAAAAAAAAAAAAAAAAAAAAAAAAAAAAAAAAAAAAAAAAAAAAAAAAAAAAAAAAAAAAAAAAAAAAAAAAAAAAAAAAAAAAAAAAAAAAAAAAAAAAAAAAAAAAAAAAAAAAAAAAAAAAAAAAAAAAAAAAAAAAAAAAAAAAAAAAAAAAAAAAAAAAAAAAAAAAAAAAAAAAAAAAAAAAAAAAAAAAAAAAAAAAAAAAAAAAAAAAAAAAAAAAAAAAAAAAAAAAAAAAAAAAAAAAAAAAAAAAAAAAAAAAAAAAAAAAAAAAAAAAAAAAAAAAAAAAAAAAAAAAAAAAAAAAAAAAAAAAAAAAAAAAAAAAAAAAAAAAAAAAAAAAAAAAAAAAAAAAAAAAAAAAAAAAAAAAAAAAAAAAAAAAAAAAAAAAAAAAAAAAAAAAAAAAAAAAAAAAAAAAAAAAAAAAAAAAAAAAAAAAAAAAAAAAAAAAAGAGAAAAAGGTGGAGAACTGGCTTGTTTTGGGGGTTGCTTGGGGATTTTCAGTACCTTTTCATTCCAGAAAATGCAGCATAGCAACTTTGTTTTCATTTTAGTGTCTAAGGGAAATATTTGCTTTTAAAATACCTGGTGGAGAAAAACACAGTTCCCACATGACCCCCAGATCTTTTTCTCTTGATGAGTGTATACAGATGAAAGAGAGTAGGTTAGAAATACAACTGCATACGGAGCAGTTGAATAATAAAACAGTGAAGTTTGAACATTATTTGTGAGCTAGCAGCATGCTAATCTTGCACAAGATATAAAGATCAAGATCAGTATTCAAAAGTGGGCTTCAGATCCTTCCCGTAATAAAATGTTTACCCTAATGGTTTTTTTCGTGCACATTACAGCAAATCTGATTCACAACTGTTATACAAAGAGTAAATTTTGCCTTCCCTACTCTACTTATACCAAGGTACTGCTGATTTTGGAGAGAAGTACTGATACATTGCATAAAGGAGATGTGGACTCAAAAGGATCACTTGGATTTGAGCTGGCAGCTCAGAAAAGCAGCACTGTTTAAGCCAACATTTCAGTATGAGGTGAATTGAAGTCCCAGAGATGTTAGAAAAGGCTTTCGGTTCTTTAAAGCTTAAATGCTGTTCTGGGTAAAGCCATTAAAACAAGTCATCATATATGGCTTTGCATTTAAAGTCCAGCCAAATTATTTGATTCCCTCAGTAAACAAAATGCAGA
The DNA here is from genome assembly GCA_013398015.1 of Oreocharis arfaki. NCBI lineage: Eukaryota > Metazoa > Chordata > Aves > Passeriformes > Paramythiidae > Oreocharis > Oreocharis arfaki. The sequence continues at coordinate 55,653 of VZRR01008278.1, forward strand.
CACTCATCAATTGCAGTTCAGCATCTGGAACGAAAATATCTCCAAATTTTAAGTAGACTTGCTTTGGGGCTCTTTTAATGGTGATTTCTGATGCCATTTATATATATATATATATATATATATATATATATATGTCTTGTGGATGTCACAAAATACAGCCTTCAGATACCTAAGTTGAGGCCAGGTCTAAAAAAGGATATTATTCTGCCTAAAGTTTAAGAAGAATTTAAGGAATATTTTTTGTCTGGTCTCATCTAAACCTCTAGTTCAGGGTATGAAAGTGTGTCTCTGTTGTCTTCTGTCTGAATGAGAGCCTAAGATTCTTAGTTTTGTTATAGATGTCTACATAAAAGCAAACAGACACTGCACCTGCAGTCAGCAGGCACCTCTCTCTGGGGATTTGTGCATATCAATCCTTCTGTGGGTATGCACTGGTTATCTGGGGTAATGAAGTGAGTGATTACAACTAAGTTCAGCCCACATAGGAACATCAGCTGATGCAGTCTCTTTTACCATGTGCAGCTGTGAAGTAAAAAGTGAGAAAGCTTGTGGGTTGTGGATATACTTTTAGGATGTAGTTTCATGAGATGCTTGCATGGCATACAAAGGCAGCTTGGGTTATTTCTGTCTTCCTCTGACATGGCTTGTCTCAGTCTCTCATGTGCTAGTACAGCTGTTTGTGAGTGTGTGGTTTACTGCCTGACTGAGATGAGCAAATTAGAAGCAGTGAACAGTTAGGGTTGGACTGGGGTTGTGAACTTCTAACGCTAGTTTTGCTGCCAGTGCTATCATCATCTAAAACTGCAGACTATGTCTCTTCACACAGGCTCGATAAAATTGATTGTGAGTTTTAAGTGAGCTGCTATTACTATAATTAGTATTTGAATCTCATTTATAATTATCCATACGGTTTTCCTTGTGGCTAATTTTCCCCCAAAAAGGTACATTTAATTAACTTAGATATTCTTTAAGTGATTATCTTGGCTTTTTAAAAGCAACAAACATCCACTCATAAGTGCGGATGTCTCAAATTCTTCAAGACCATGCCATTGTTCTGCTGTCATTGCATGCTCCCTTCTTGACAGCAGATAAATGCCCCACAAATGTTAGTAGATAGCAGCTAGAGTATATGAAAAGGTAGAGTGTTTTTAATATATAAAAAGGACGTTTCAAGTGTTTGTCCCCCATACATCCTGTTTTTAAATTACTGTATTCCTTAGGTGGGAACATCTACCCAGAGGATAAGCTCCAGAATAAAACTGAAGTAAAAAGACCCATCAAAAATCCTCTTATTTTGGATGACCTATAGGAACTGCTGGTAGGGGTCAGCAGGAGCACATTATTGGTTAGAATAACTAATTTAAAGTTGTTCTTGAAGTGTCAGATGCTGACATCACCAGAGAGCAAACCGCTGAACTTGTTTGTATTTGGCTTAAGGTAGAGAAATATAATGAAATACAAAAAGCTTCTTATTGTTAATTCTTGAACAATGTGACTTTTATAGATTATTACTTTTTGTAGTATTTGTTTCTGAAACCTAAGTTGACCTCAGAAGTTAATGTTTCCCCTAGTAATAAGGCTTTCTAATCAAAGATTGCTCACAAGATCAATTTGATAACCAGAGATCATTCCTGAATCCTTTAAAAGTGGCTTAATTACTAGTTAGAAAATTTAAAAAGTGCATTTCTCAAAATCATACTTTATTATACACCTCAGAGTGTCTAAGAAGGTCATAAGTGTTTACAGAGGAAAAAGTAAAGGTCAATTTTAGTCTGATGAAGAAAGAAGCTGGATGTTGAGCTGATGCACCATGAGCTCAAGATGTTCTGTTTCTTGTCATCAGCTAGTTTGAGTATTTTGATAATTTTTCATTGCTTCTTCAAAAAATGCCTGGGTTATTTTAATAATACAGTGAGAAGATCAGGAACTCAAGTGGTATCCATGGAACTAACATGACTATAGAATACTCATGCTCACGCAGTGAACAATTCCAAGATTGTACCAAGATCTGAATCTGCAAGAGAATCTTGTGTTATTTACAAATAATATTAGTAAAAGCACATACAAATATCAAAGAACACAACTATGATAATCAGAGCTTACATAGCAGAGCAATTTGATTCCTTTGGAACACGAAAAATTTTTTTAATTTATTTTTTTTACAGAAAACAGACTAGATTATTGCTACGGTTTTGGTAGTATGACCTGCAGCAGTAACGTGCACTCAGACAGTCCACATGGATTTTTTTTCACAGAAAAGCATCAGTGAGAGGAGCGAGAGAATAAGAAAATGGTATAACAAGAGGTATAGAAAATAAGTGACAAGGAAGAAAAATGGAAGGAAGGAAGGAAGGAAGGACGGAGGGAAAGGAAGGAAGAAAGGTAGAAAGAAAGAAAGAAAGAAAGAAAGAAAGAAAGAAAGAAAGAAAGAAAGAAAGATCCCTCAGGAAGGGGTACCAGCTGAAGCAAAGAGACTTCCTCTAAAGAGATCTAGTAAGAGCGACGATTGTTGTTAATGCAAGTCTTCCAGGGTGCCTTTTCTACTCACAGGCAGACCCATGCACACATCATCAAGATCAAGTTACAAGTTGATTCTTAATTGTAATTTTTTTTTGTTGAAACCACACTTCTGTGAAAAAAAACCCTGTTATCTCAGCTCTTGTCAAAAGGTTTCTGAGAGATTTTAGATTGAGTGTTGCAGCACTTCATGACTTTGCAGAAGAAAAGCTGCCTTTATAACTAGACAATGAACAATTCACACTCTACGAAAGAGAGTTAAAAGTAAAAGAAGTCACCTAAATGCGTAGAGTCAGGATTGTTTTTTAGTCTGTGGTTTCTAATATTGCTGTACCTGTGGCTTTATATTATTGGATGCTATTAATCTCAGAAGAAACAATTATTTTGTCTGAAGAATGGGATTGAGAAACCATATTACTGTTGAACTTGCAAGGAAAAATAGCCAATAGGTTTCTTCTATCCTTTTATATATAGTTGTTGATGTTTAAAAATATGCAACAGTGTACAATTGTGCAGGTGAAATTAAAGCTAATACTACAACTGGTTTGAAATAATAATCAACACTGTTTTCTACACTGCAAGTGAAATAGAGACAAAAGCTATATACAGTATAAAGAAAATAAGTAACCATTATTAGGCCATGGAATTTCTTTTAGTCCAAGACCAGGTCTTTTTATGGCATTGTCAAATTTTATCTGCATAGTTTTAATGAAAGTTGATCCTAGTATAATTGTGTATACTGGTCCTCATGTCCCTGTCTTTCAGATAGCACTTCAGGTGTAGGTAAAATATAAAAGTCTAGTCAAAGGTGGACACTTTGGACAAGTTTTGAGTGCTTGTTGTGATGTGCTGATTGCTGCATATCCATTGCCTTAAATCTTTTTTATTTAATGGCAGGCTACTTGCAGACAGGAGGCAGGTATTCAGGGAGATACAGATTATTTCCCTCACATTTCAGACTGGATGTCTGTTGAGTTATATAACCTTTTTCTGACTAAATTTACCAATCTGAAAGGAAAGTGGTAATCTGTGTGAGTCTGCTTTAGAGTCTGAGTTTAGGATATCTACAAATACTATGCCTATGCATATAAATCATATGCTTATAGGTATTTTCTGCTTATACACTTTTCTCAACTGCTGGAATGCTACATAATCTTAATCTGTCTCTTCTGTGAGTGCAGTAGATAGAAGTTCTTGAAGTAATTTTTGTTTCCTTTGGACTTAAAAATATCTTTAAATTTCTCTTTATTACAAGCACTTTTTGCTTACTTTAAACAAATCAAAACAAAAAAAATCCTCACATTTCCAGAAATTTAGAATCTCCTTTCTGCTGCTTCAGAGAAACTTCCTTCACATGGCATCTACAGATGCAGCATTCATCTTCGGCCCAAGAACAGTGCTTTCATTTTTGAGTGACTTCCCCTTCTGGATACTGTTATTTTATTGTGACAGTTAGCAGATTGCCCTTATCTCAGAATTTCTAACCTTGCATTGTCACCTGCCTTGGGAGGGCCTGGTTTTTAAATTCTGACTGAATGAAATTAGACTGGATGTAAAAGCCACACCTCAGCTTTGGGGAATGGAATCAGGGTAGAATGGAAGGGAATTCTCTAGCTATTAATTGGTTTGAGTGTTTTGTATTAACGCAGCCTAGGTCTCCATCACATATTTTGGCCTAAAGTATTGGATTACAGGGGGTCTATGTCTTAAATGTTTTCTAACTCTCCCCATAGCCATGTTTATCTGTACAGAAAAGTGAGACATGCACAAGCAATATAGAGAATATTAACCAAACGCAAACTCCATGTCAGAAAAAAAGGTGAACCTCCAACCTGAAGGGACATGACTTTGAAAAATAGAGATAGAGAGGCATGGGTTGGTTTTTTGTTTGGACTTTTTTTCTAGGATCCCTCTTACATGAAGCAGCTGTGTACAATGCTGAATTTCCAGAGTTTTCTAACTCCGGAATAGTTTCCTATTATCATAGAATTAATTGGTTGGAAGAGACCTTAAAATAATCTAGTTTCAACCCCTTACCACAGACAGGAACACCTTCTACAAGACCAGGTTACTGAGAGCACTGTCTAGCCTGCTCTTCAAGACTTTCATGCATGAAGCAGCCACAGATTCTCTCGGAAACCTGTTCCAGTGCTTCACCACCCTCACGGTAAAGGATTTTTCCTGATACCTGATGTAATCCCACCGTCATTCAGTTCAAAGTCATTCCCCCTTGTCCTGTCTCTATGTGCCCTTGTCAAAATTCCCTCTCCAGCTCTCTTTGCAGCTGCTTTATATACTGGAAGGTACTAACAGGTTACCCTGGAGTCTTCCCTTCTCTAGACTGAACAATCCCAGCTCTCTCAGCCTGTCTCCACAGCAGAGATGCTCCAGCCTTTGAGAATCTTCATGGGCTCCTCTGGAATTGCTCCAGGGCAATTAACCCAGAGCTGAATGCACTAGTTCGTATGGGTCTCACAAGAATGGAGCAGAGAGGCAGAATCCACCCTTTTGCCCTGCTGGCCATGCTGCTTTGGATGCAGCCCAGGAAACGTTTGCAGCCTGGTTTTCTAGGTCGCAACTGCACATTGTTGGGTCATGTTGAGCTTCTTGTCCACAAACCTCCTCCAGTCCTTCTCTCCACAGCTGCTCTCGACCCATTCTCCACCCAGCCTGTACTTGTGCTTGAGATTGCTCTGACCCAAGTGCAGGAACTTGCACTTGGACTTTTTGCACTTCAGGAGGTTCCCCGGGCCCACCTCTCAAGCCACCCAAGGACCCTCTGGATTCCCATAAGCAACGTATTAGCTATAATTTGCAACATTCTTTCCCTAATACTTTGTAATTTTCTGCTGGGACATGATTAATTTGATGGAGACATATGTGAGCATTGCTGCAGTAAAGCCTTCCAGAAACACTTCTCCACTACTGTTTATAATAAAAGACATTTCCCTTGAAACATGAAAGGAGAGATTTGGAAGCAATTGGTCTTTTCGTATGCTGTGGCACTACGGGCTAGGCAATGTTTGAAGCACAATTTCCATGCAATTTAAGTTTTCCTTTCTAGTTGTTTCAGCAATATGTTTTCTTTTTTTGTCTCTTTTTTTTTTTTTTTAGAAGGTCATTTTAATCTTTGAAGTCAAGGAGCCTCAACTGATTATTGTCTACCCTTTAATTTCTGCCCTACAGCCTGTTGCCTCCTAGCTGACTTTAAATATTTCCTTATAACAACTCACTGCTCCTGACTGATATCTATACTTTCAATTGCTGTCCTGATGCATATGAAAAACTGGTCTTGGCTCTGGTCTGACAAGCTCAGCACCACTTTTTTTATTTTTTTCACTGAGATGTGAATAAAAACTGCTGGTATATATCATAAAATGTATGAGGTGAACCAGCTGATAAGATAGGAGTATAGCTTTCATAAATTCCAGTCCTCATCTAGTTGTATATGGATTTCAGAATTACTTTAAATGTATCAGTCAATGGCTTTGCTAAAAAAAAAGTGAAATTTCCCTAGAAACATGATATTTCCTTATTGTCTTAAGTATAATCAATTATCTACTAAACACAGTACATGTCAACTTAGGCACACAAAAGCATGAGTATTAAGAGTATTAATTTGATATGACACTGAGACACAATAGTAGCAGCAATTTAGAAGTGAGTATTTCTGGGACAGATGCAATCAAGAAATACATTCAATTTCTGTGACATACAAGAGTGTATGGTGTCTGATATGCTGCAACTTCTTTCTTGGTGAATCCAGAGAGCTCAAGTAAATACACGTGAAGAATCTTTCATACCTTAAAAATCCTACAGTCCATGAAAGAACTTGAACTGCAAATACAAAAAAAAAAAAAAAAAGTGAGAAACAGGAGATTCTCTTCGGCTTTCAAGTATCACTCAGATATGGAGGAAACAATATTCATTCAATCCTTTAAAAAGGCCTTCACAGCACTGACAAAATTGTCATCTAGTCAAGCCTGTTTCTAGTGTAATCACTCTGGTTCAGAGGTGTGCCTATCAACTACTGGTCTCGCAAAAAGATATTGATGACCATCTAGAGGTCTTACACTGAGCTGTTCTGGATGCTAAAGTGAAACTGTACAGAACTAGATTTGTGCAAGCCATGCAACCACGAGTACAATACATTTCCATCTGCTTCAATGGATTTTTGGATCAGGAATATAAAATAACTGCCAACACAGCTTATTGCTTTGCATTTCAGAGCTATTACTTGTTGACTGGGGTAGCTCAAAGAGTGAACTTGGACTGCATTGTGCACTGCAGTAAAAATTTTCAATTTTTTATTTTTTTTCAACGAAAAGTGGTACAGAAAGTGCATCATTAGCATCTGAAAGTCACGCAGTGCACTATAAAAATGCTTGCAAAGGACGTATTGGCATTTAACCTCCCAGTTTCATCAAGTCTTAACTCTGTACACAAGAAAAGTTAATTACATGGTGCTTTAAGTCTTCATAAAAGGTCAATTTGCTAGTACTATACTATGTAGCAGCAGAGGTTGGAAAGGTAGCATTTTGAATAGGAACATGCTTTTAATAGTTGATTGGGGCAAATTATAACAGGTTCATAGTGCATACTTGATAATGAGATTTAATTATTTCCAATGAGAAGTTTAAGCCCCCTTGGAGACACGACTTTTGCTTACTGTAAGCAAAACTAATCTTTGCAAGTATAAAAATGACACTCACCTTTTTATTGTGTTGGCTCAGAAAAAGGTCAGATCTAATAAAGATCACTCTTCTTGACAAATAACACTTAATATTTCTTTACCTTCAGCTTATATTGTGTAGTAAAATCAGATTACTGATGCGATAGCCTAATGGTACTTGACCAATAAAAAATGGGTCCAGTACAAATACAGAATGTATACAGAAGACTCTTAATTAAAACATTATTTTAAGTAACACTTGTGGGTGCTGGATTTTTGTCTCCTGATACAGCAAGTCCAGCAAGTTATTAATACACGAAAAATGGGGGGAAAAGTTTTCCTCAGGACTGTGAAATCATACAATAAAGCTGATAGGAAAAATGTATTTCTATTGGAGTATATTCCCTGCAACAGCAGACCATCATAAGAAATACGCGAACCTGAATTCAACTGACAGAATTGGGAGAGAAAAAACCAAGCAAATAACTACAACAAAACCCCCACGAAGACTCCTTTGTTATAGAAAGAGGGAAGGATGAGTTAGTGGCTTATGTTTTGGGGTATTTGTGTTCAATTCTCCATTCTGCCATCATCTTCTATTGTAAAGCTAAGACGCTTCAGCTTGGAGCGCCAGAAGGCCTTCAATGTAGGCTTAGTTCAAGCTGTAGAGGATGCTGATACAAGTGTACATACATGCCTGAAAAAGGTGAAAAAATACCCAAAATACCCAAGTTTGTGTTAGCAAGTAGTACCCAGAATAAATTATTTTGGTTGAGGAAAAATGCTGTGCACATAAAGTCAACATAAAAAGTGTTTTCAGGGGTGAGTAAATTAAGATTGTGGCTAGCTTGTTTCTTTCTGTGGTCTTAAAGCCGGGTAGTGGCTAAAGAACTTGTGCTCATGTGCTCCTGGGCAAAGCTTCCGCGTGTGTTTCAACCTAAAATAATTCAGTCTCTACTCTGCTGATAAAAAAAAAAAAAAAAGGCACAATAAATAGAAATGCCTGAAAATCTACTTCAAAATTCCTCATCCAAACTAAAATGTTAATATAGATTAATGTAATGTTATGTCATTGGAAAAAAGGTGAATTGTAGATATGGATATATTAACAGGAATGTCAAGAGGTCAAGGTTAATTATTCTGCATTTATTTAATGAGATATCTTTATAAATAAACTGAAATATATCCAAGAATAAAATTACAGGACTGTCAGAAAAGTCTAAAATAATTATTCTGCTTCATTTGGCACTTGAATATTGTCTCAAAGTTTGGGGATACACACCTTATCACACATTTAGATGAGTAATAGGGAAGGCAGAGGAAACCACCGATGACCAACAAATCAGAAAATAGGAGCTAAAGGTAAACACTGGAGTGAATTACATTTCTTCTTTTCCTGAAAAATTGAGTAAGAGTTCCATTGTAGAGAGCAATTTAGTGTTTTCCATGTTCCAAAGGAGAAAAAGAGGAAAAATCTATGGGCTTTTTTACAAAAAATTGATGATAAAGAATATGTTAAACTGATAAATAACCAGTATCATAACATTGAAGAACTTTCTTCATTGGAGATTTTTAAGAGTAGGGAAGACATAAAATTTTCAAGGAGGTTTTTATATACTTGTTCCTACTCAGAACTGGATTGGCTGTCCTGCATGTTTTCTAGTCTTGTGATGATAGGACTGAATACAATTTAGCTGGGAATTAATGGGCTCTTAAGCAATCCTTCAGAAGGTGTAAGTCAAGTTGTGAAGAATACTGAGATTTGGATCAATAATACAGTGGAGTCATGAAATCAATGGCAGGAGCAGAGTCCACAAGCCTGAAAATCAAACTTCACAGGTCTAAACCTGTAACCCAAAGCAGACATACTTACTCAGGAGTAAGTGAACTTCCCAAATTGAAGAACAGAGAAATTTGAGATTGAGAAGAGGAACTGAATCTTCATTCGACCTTCTCTTTCTCACCTATAGCTTTGATTTTTAGTTTGTTGACACTTCATTCCTATGACAGAGTTGATCCATATCTGAGCAGTATGCCCAGAAAACTCAAGTACCAGCACCTTTCAGAATGGCTGTCAATCTCAGAGTTGCTGTTTAAGTCACTGCCATTTCAGTCTCCAGTCACATATTGGCCATTTTCTGACCCCAAATCTCCCTCCGGACTATATTTATATCATTATTACTGGTGAAATATATTAGTGTTACTCAAGACAACCAGTGAAATCTATTTAGATTTTTCCATATGCTTAGAAAACTTTGTACAGCTCTGTTTTAACTCAGTGTAGGAGTCTTAGTTCCTTCTGATTGTGTCCTTATAGTGCTTTTTTCCCCCTCTGTCTTTCACTAAGGTAGTTTCTTCCATAAATGCAGTTTGATGCAAGTGCTTTTAACATATACAGTTCAATTATGAGTTGTCCATGCTGTTCCTGTTAACTAACTAGAGACAAAATATTTGATGGGTACCTAAAATGAGAAAAACTAACTCTCTCAAGACTTCCTCATTTTCAGCTTAAGCCTAAACTTGCTAAAATGACAGGACAGAATTCCTGCTTCCAGGCCACTTAACAAAAGTGTCTTCAAGTGTAAATCAATGTTTTCCAAAGCCTATAGAGAGCAGAAGTGTGAAAAGCTGCTCAGAGTGCTAAGAGATGCAAGCCCCGTGGGCACTCTTAAAATTAGTTGGTTTAAACACCTGAAGCATGAAACACCATCTGTACAGGTCATGATCAAACTCAGATAGAAAAAGAAAAAGACATTTGCTGTTACTCTGGGGGAAGCACAAGCTTCAATAAAAAGAATACAGATTCCTCTCCTTACTTCTTCGGCATATTTTTCTTTCTTCCCTTCTTCTTCTGTGTATCTTTTGGATGTTTTTTGCCTGCTGAGATGATAATTCAGCCTATTAGTATTGCTCCCTCTGTGGCAAGAGTGTTGTGATGTCTGACTGCTGCCCTACATGTGACAAGGGTCAGTTGTAAGTGTGTATCATGCCTGGAGGCTCCATACAAGTTTCTGTGGATAAAACAATCTCCGGCAGCAGGAGAGACAGGGATATATCTCCATCCAATGCCCCCTGCCAGGAGAAGAGCAGCAAGTCTAAACATAGCTTAATGTGTGATCCCTCGTCTGGTCAGTAAAAAAACGTTTTAGGAAATGGAAATGTCTGATTGCGGACTTAGTCACTGCTGTGAAGTGCAAGGTATGCACAAACACACTTCTAGCAAGCAATATGATATTTACCAGTGTGCATACATCTTTAGTAAACCTTATAGGATCTACAGAATTCATTGACATCCTTATGGGATCTATAGAATTCATTCTCACATTAAAGCAGAATGCCTCTTCAAATCACTCTCAAATAAAGAAATGAGAACCTGTGTCTGCGGTAACGTCTCTCAGCCTGATCTTGCTAGATGCAGTGTTCTTGGAGAACCTTTGGATTTCAACACAAATAGATGAAGCTTAGTTTCTTATCATTTGAGGCTTGCTATTTAACATATTACATCGGTACTGTGGGCATGTCAAAACATTTCTGGAGCAGCTTGAATAAAAATTTTGAATCTGGGAATACATAATGGACACAGCTTCTTTTTCATCTGTTAAAATTTATAGAGACAACATTTTTACAGCAATCTTGTTTTTCACCACCCATATTATTGGCAGAATTAACCTTTATATTTTAAGACCATATCATTCCTCTATTGCAACTCGGTTTATGGAAAAACAATTATAAAGAGCAAGTCTCTGTTCACAGGTTTAAGGGACTGACACATCTTTTTAAGAATATAACAGGAATAGATCAAAAGTTTTACATTAGAATGTAGAACAGGTTTACTGCATCAGACCATAGTTCATTTATTTATAGAGTACTATGGCAGAGGCCTAGAAAAAGTGACTGAATATAATAACAGGAGAATCACACAACTACACTTTTCCCACTAAATCCTGCCAGCCACTTGAATTCTGTCTCTTACAGAATTATAGAGCAAGAAGAAGAGAATTTTTGCTTTTAGCAGAAATTGTGGTTTTTTTTCCCCCACTAATGTTTCAAATTGCTCTTTGAATTGATAGAAATGTTTAAAGTCCACAATGTTCTGCAGCAACAGACTCTCAATCTTAGCTCCAGCTGTGCGGAAAAGCTTTTCACTTTGTTTCTGCTACATTTTCTGTTCCAATAATTTAATTTTATGTACCACATAGGGGAAAAAACAACAACAAAAAAGTGAATGGTCACTTCTTTTTCACTTTTTTTTATGTTACTTGTATCTCATATTACCATCACACTGTGATGTGACATTTACATAGGTACTGAGGATAGTTGAAGTCTCTTATTTTTATTGTTTCCTGTTCTCGCAACAGGAGGACCACATAACTCCTGTCCATGCTAACTATAGTCTATTACTATTTTACCAGAACCCTTTTCATCCCTTACAATAGTTGTAAAGTATTCTTATAGATCCTAGGATTCTGGTCCCTGTATACAGTATCTCGGTCCCTGTATACAGTATCTCGGTCTCTTGTATGCAAGGTTAGAGACCAAAAGGGAAAGGAAAATAAAGGGTTGCTTGTGTGTTTTATTCCAGATTGGAAAATATTTTAGAAGTTCAGGCAGATTCTGCATGTTGTGTAGGTGGTTATTCCAAGGTCAACAGATGAAACTCCTTAGAGACCTAGTGAGGAGATTTGGTACGGTTTATTTTATTTTAATTTATTTGTGTAGTTTAATTTATTAATTTTAAGCCAGCTAATTGTTGCAAATAAATATGAGCAATGAAAATACACCAGAGTTCAATTACCAGACACAGAGGTGTCTAATGTCCATCTAAGTGATGAACTAGAAAGTGGCCACAGTCATTTCTTACACAGGGAGCACATTAGCTGCATAACACGACTCCATGTCTCTGATGGTCTTTTTTAAAAAGTCTTTTTTCCTTCTCCAATCACATATTCCTTGCCCCTTTCCAACACTAAAAATAGACACCTGTGGGAAAATATAATTAGTTGTGCTATCACACAGCAGGAGATGTAAATTATCCTTTAAATTTTAGACAAAACACCAAATATACTATGGCTCCGGGTTACTTAGCACTGTTATTTTGGGCAACTCAACAGGGTTCATATTATTATAGAACTGTCAGATACAATCGTCCTACTTCTGCTAATTGTCCCTCTGTGAATTTTCAGCAGCTGAGCAGGGTTTTGCCTAAACCACCACATGCTTTAGGAAAATGATGTATTGCAAAAGGCAAAACATTGTAGCACCTGAATTTGTCATCCAAAGCTGAGCAGACAACAACTTATTTATAATGGCACTCTGTCATCCTTCAAGCCTCGATGGAACCCTTAGCAAGTGAGCAGCTATTTTAGGACATATGTCTCACGCTTCCAGTGTAAATCTGAATCTTACTTCCAGCTGCATACAAAACGTTTTCATAATGCCCTACTTTGATCAAACAAAACCTATGTGTGAGACTAAGCTATTTACTCTGCATTGATGTTGAGGGTCAAAGGTGGCTTCCTGGGCTAGCAAATCTAGTTTAGGTCATAAAGAAATAGTATGTTTAAAAAAAAAAGTCTATTCCTTTATCAGTCTAGAACAGGTGGGAATATCTGCCTGCCTACAGCCACTGACTGGACCACACTGTGCACATACAATGAGTGTCTGGTGTCCTCTCCCTCCTGTAGTTAGGCAGATGGACAGCTCTCAGGATGTCCTTTGTGGCTACTGGCCAGTGAAAAACATTGAAATGTTTTTGCTGTTTGTCTATCCACTGTGTTACTTGTAGATGTTGAGTTGAATTAATGCAGTATCCCTTCCAAGCAGAGATGTGATGGCAGCAAAGCAAGAAAGTGCCATCAGCATTGTCCCTGTACTTCTCCCTGTGCTGAAATTGATGCTCAGGATTGTTTCTTTAGAGTAACCCCTTGCTCCTTTTATCATGGGACACAGCCTCAATCCTATAAAATCACTGTATCCTCCACTGACCCCAGATGCGTTTTGGATCAAGCTATGAGCCCAGACTGATTTTCCATGCATCCATTCATTCTGCAAAGGCAACAGAGGTTCCCCTCTGTGCTCTCAAAATGATGCCAGGCAAACATCTGTTTTGTTAGCTACGAGTAGCAATCAGCGTTTCAGAGTGCACTAAAGAACAAACATGATGAGGAGACCTTCCTGGACCACTTTGTAATGCATTCAATTTTTGATGCTTTAAGAACTCTGATACCAAGCATACCTTCATTTCCAGGTGGCTCAGTTGACTACTTTTTCACCAAACTATCTACAAAGTCAGAGAAACTTTACACTTTACATTAAAAGCTTTATCACCCACCTGTCACTCACACAGAACACGTATTTTTGACAAATCGGGGGAAAAAAGCTAATTACATTTTAATTTGCTAATCCTTGCTTAGTTAAACCAGTGAAATATGCAAACTACCTGCTGAGACTAAATTGCTTCCTTTAAATGATAAATAAATGCCCTTTAGTATTTTCAAATATTATTAAAAGAACTTACTGATTGACACATAAGTAATCTCTGGTGCAGTATCAGTTTTATAGAAGTGAGTGCATGTGCCTAGATATAATTGTCCAAAGTTTCCCTGAAGCTTTAGGAATTTGGATCATTTTCTGAAAAAAAATGATGTCACTCAAGTTGGGAGTCTTATGGATTGAAAATCTTATGACAGCTGACTAAACTATAAGATTTGCTTACTTTTTTTCTTGTTTTCCACAAAGCAATGCTATAGAAACGTGATTATAAATCTGCACCCAGGCCTGCCCTTTAAAAGAACTGCTCTGGAGTGAATAAGAATCATGGGTATGACCTTTCAAAGATAGAATATGACCAATTAGGGAGAGATTTTCTAATGTTCCCAAGAGTAGGAACAACTGTGCAGAGCTGGAGTCTGGAGATAAAAAAATTGTAACTATAATCTTCCATAGAGCCTGGATGCTGTTAGAGGAATGGCTATAAAGTAGGGGATGTCGGGATTAATTAAATCTAGGGGCAGAGCAGATAAGATTATTTTTCCTTATTGTTTTAAAAACAATAACATTTAATTTAGAAGGTTAAACATACTGAAGCAGGATGCAGTTAGTGTGGCTGGTACTTATGGCATCACAAGCGGGAAAACAGAATCATTACTGGAGGTTTCTGGTTAGGGACTGAGCAAGCCCTGGCTGGAGTCATTTGATTTGGGTCTTGATACAGGTTTGCAAGTATGATGCTCAAATTAAGTGCAGTGGTATTGGTCCACATAAAAATAAAATAAAATTAAAGCGGAACAATAAATTATTTAGATCTCATTGAGTGTTGACTATTTCACCCATGGTGATGGGTCCACTGTAACTTTATTAGACTGAATCAAAATGTTGTCACTGCATACTGTATGTTACATATCCTTTTCTTTCAAAAAAATATTTTCAGACCTCCTAACATATATGAAACCAGTATTTAACCTCTGGCAAGCTGTTTCTGACCATTGTATTTAAATAATGAGATAAAATTTAAAACAGATAGGGTAAATTTGTGTTGTTTTGATTATGTCAAATTCACAACCCAAACAATGCAAATGCCGCTTAATGGAACATGGCCCCCAAGAAATATAGGTAAAATTTTAATGTGTTCCATGGACATTGTAATAGTATATAATACTAAATACTAAAACCCAGAGACAAGGCTAATTTAAGATACAGCCATCTATAAGAAGGTCTCTAAAAGATTATCTAGACATATAAATATGTTTTGTAGGGTGAACAGGTTAAAAAATGTTAGATAATGTGATTATTCTGGTTTCAAAATCTATTTTCAAAACTACTCAGTACTGCTTCCCCTGACTTCTGCAGAAACTCTTGGGTGCTTTGCCTTTTATAAAACAGATCACTGTGAAGATTTAAACAGTTAAACCTGTGGGAGTTGCATTTTATTGGCAGTGGTGAAAATATGAGCATGCATCACCTGTAATCGTATTATCAGCAGCATGCTTTGCAGTAACGAATAACTCCAATTCTCTTCTAAGGAGAGCTAGTCACTGTGGCAAGCTGTGCATGGAAATTAAGTGCCCATAACGTAATTTTCTGTTCTCTAAGGAGCTTACAGTAGAATACAGTGTGGGACTCAATCTGGAGCAAAAAGCCAGAGAGTAAGAAAAGAAATGTAATACTTCATAAACCAATACAAATAACGATAATTATTACTTTAAAAATTATACCGGATGTGATTTTTTTTTTTTATTTTATTGAGTTTTTACTTCCATTGACATGTATTCTCAACACCTACATCAGCAGCTTGGCTGCTGTCACATCTATAAACTAACTCCATGATCAGCACCCCAGTGCAATGCACCACCCTGCACTTTGGCTTTGCCTGAACAGAAAACTCTTCCATACCATTGGATCTATTAAAAATTTACTGTTACAGACAGTTTCCAGAGCATTGGTTTAATTTATACCTATGGTCTAACACTAAAGGTGTCAGATTCAAGTCAGTGTTGATGGGATTCTCGTATACAAACAGCTGCTTCAGTGCTTTTGGGGGTGTAGAGGTAGGCACAGACCCCTACTGCACTCACTAAGGATCCGACTTTACCAAGGATATGCTCTAGTGAAGCTTCTAGGTGTTGCAAAGGATCTGGCAGGGCAGTGGGGCAGAAGGGAGCCTGAGAGAGAAAAGGCTGTCCTGTTGGAATATCACGTCTGGATAGAGGCACGGACATGGGTGTAATGCCTACAGAATATCATCAAGCTTGATTTGGGCAATCCGAAATGAAAGATGCAAATGTGCCTGCTGGCTCTCTGGGTAAAAGGTTTTAGTGTATGGAGATACATACATATAGTTTTTCAACAAGGAACAAGGTCAAAGAGGGGTAATAAACATGAAAGAAGGGGCAAAATAGGGCAAAAAGTTCACACTTCTTGTTTTACTTTGAAGTAAAATGGTGTTGATTCATCTCACCAGCTTTTAGGCACTTGGTTGGAATAGGAGATTATTCTCTCTAAGTGAGAGAGAAAGAAAGAGCCAGAAGTTTTCAGACGAAGCTCCAGCCCATCTATGATCCTACCTGGGGCTGGATTTGCCTGTCTTTACCTTTTGCTGCATTAAGGACAACACTTCAGGTGTTGTCAGCACTTCAGGTCAGTGAGATGAATCTGGGCAATTCTGTTCAAATCCTCTGCTGAGTCAAGAGAGAGGATGCTTCCTCACCAGCTCTCTGCAAATAAATAGCAGTGATAGAAACAAAGTTTTTTTTTCCTAGAGATTTCTGAAGATGGTCAGAAAAACATCCTTCTTGATACTATCACCGAGCATCGACTGGGCATTTTTAAGTTTCCCTGTTTTGCCACAGCTTGCTTACAAAATTTTGCTTGTAGAATCATGTTGACATTTTAGAAGGAAATTCTGTAGTCTCTTACTTCTGTATAGACTCTAACGTTGACATGCATATCCCCTTACTCATACATTAGCCATATTTGTCTACACAGGATATTATTTAAAAACAAAAATAAAATCACTGATCTACCCAGTACACTGTTAATACTAGTATTTCAAAATATTAAAAGATGATACCTTCGGTGCTAAGAAGCAAAATTTAACTTTTTTGAGTACATAGAGGACAGATTCTTAGAGGACATAAAGCTTGCTGTGCCTCTGTAGATCTAGGCTGACTTGTGTCAGCTAATGCATGACCTGGCATGGATGTTTCTTTCAGTCCATTAACTATCTCACTATTTGCACGAGTAACATCAACAGTGGCAACATTATAAGATAAAATCTTTCCCACACCTTAACATGACCTTTCATTGTGATTTCAGATGCTGTGACCCAGATCCTAAAATGAGACAGTTTTTACAATTTTTATGATTCATTCTTGAAGTGAACACGTTGTTTGGTGTCTTCATATGCAGTGATAGGAAAAGGGGTAGTGGTTTTAAACTGACAAAGGGCAGGTTTAGATTAGATAATAAAGAGCGATTCTCTACTGTGAGGCTGGTGAGGCACTGGAATATATTGTCCAGAGAAGCTGTGGAGGCCCCATTCCTGGAAGTATTCAAGACCAGATTGGATGGTGCTTTAAACAACCTGGTCTAGCAGAAGGTCTCCCTACCCACAACAGGTGAGTGGAACTAGATGGGCTTTAAGAGGATCCCTTCCAATACAAATCATTCTATGAGTCTATGATCTGCAAACTTTCACCAAGTACTAAGGTGCTCCTGACAGACTGTGCAACCCATTTCCTGATGTCTTTTTCTTGCAAATAATCACTATGAAGCAGGACTGTGAGATTAGCCTAATATATAATACAACATCAATCAGTGTAGCTCCATTTTTGGCAATGATCATACGCAGATCTTCTGAAGAAACATCTCTAACTCTTCATAAAGAAGATGCACTTCTTCATTGGTGTAGAGTGTTTACGACTGCGGTTTCTTACTGACCATCATATTTTACTGTCCAAATAACTTCCCAAATAAACCTTCCAGCTTATTGACATGAATAATGAATGTTCCAGCAGTGTTGATTTTAAAATGCGTGTCAACACTTTAACATCTGAACATCTATGTAAATGCAAGCTTTTAGCAGAATTTGAATTTAACAAATTACAGTTTGTGACTCTAATTTATGAGAACTATGTAAATACCTAAGATTTTTATAGCTGCTCCTGCTTAAATTAATCACAAATTTCTAATTATGCCTTTTTCAGCTGCAGGATATGCAAATTTAGTTGCATAAAGAAAGGAAGCATTCAAGAACAGATTGATTTTACAAACGTTGTGCAGTATCATTTTTCAACAGGAGAGTGCAGCCTTTTAACCTACTACAGACCTAACTGGTCCACATCTGTTTTGCTTGCATTAAAATACAAAATATGACTGAAAAAAAAAAGAATTAACTATATTCTTACTCAGAGAATAATTTGTACCCTCATCACTGGCTGTACACAGTGCATGTCTGTACACAACTGCAAAGCAAACACAAGGCAGAAATTTAAAAATATTCTAAAGGATGGGCTAATTTTTCATACTGCAGCTCCAACACATCAAGTGAGGAGGGAGTCTGACATGAACCTTGCTCACAACAGAAAGATTTGTTACAGTGGGGTTTCTACAGCCAAGTGGACTCAGCCCGGCAGGTAAGCAGATCCAGGGAAGATTTATTTTGCCAACAGTAGCAGTGGGAGTTGGGAATTGAAACTCTGATGTATTTACAGTGGTTCTTGAGTATTCATTCTCTTTTCTTAGCTGTGATGACAGTGCTGGATTTAATGTCTATTTGTAATTTTTTTTAAAATTAATCTATCTAGTAATTTATTAATTTTTATTTTTGTGTTGCTGGTCAGAAATATAATGTTTTGCATCCCTTATGGAAGAAAGCTTCTCTTTTCTAGAACTGTAAAAGACATAGAACTTCAAGTTTCCTTCTTATTTTGAAGGGCTTTTTTTTTTTTTTTTTGACTATTTGTGTGATTCATCCATGGATATTTATGCTTACAGTTCCTTCCACTCAGCCCTTCTCAGACTTCATCTCCAGTATTTCCCTTGCTTTTGGGCCCTTAGGTTAAGGCAGACATTAACGCCTTGGGCAGGGTCCAGCAAAAGGCCCCCAGGCTGGCCAGAATGTGGGAGGAGAGGCTGAGATCTGGGTTGTTCAGGCTGGAGAAGAGAAGCAGAAGTGGAACCATCTTGCTGTCTGGGAGTATGTATAGATTAAGAGACAGAATCTTCTCAGAGGTGAGCAAGGAAAGAACTGGAGAGAACCTGCACATGTTGCAGTAACAGAGAATCTAACTAGCTATAAGGAAAAAAAGAAATGTTACCATTTCAGGGCAACCAAACCCCACGGTCTAACTTTAGTTAGGTCCAATTTTGAAGTTGGATCTTTTTTTTCTGGGGGTTGCCCTACATTAATTTTATTGTCTTAATTTTTTAAATTAAATTTTGATTTTAATTTCACTATTTTAATTTCTTAAGTTAAAATAGTATGTTTCTAAATCCAATGTTTTTGATTTGTGGGGTTTTTTTGTTTTGTTTTTTGTTTTGTTTTGTTGTTGTTGTTGTTGTTGTTTTGTTTGTTTGTTTTGTTTTTATTTATAATCAAGTTTTGCAGACGACATCCACAGCATATTTAGGAAAAGTCCTTACCAGACCAGATTTCAGCAGGTGTCTGAAGTCATTTGGCTTGATCTCGAGTAAAGAATTTTGTAAATAATTGCATCAGAGCTAGTAATTGAGCTTCAGATGGATGATGGGATCCTAATTTGCTACAGAGCTGCAGAGATTAGTGAAATGCTTGGCTAAAGTACATTAAGAAAAATCAGAACTTGGGACTGTATTATCAGTGTCAGACACAGAGAGGTTTTATTTATTCACTTAGTGAAACAAAAGGACTCATCAGACATATCAGAAGGGAAAATCATACCCAAAATCATGTTTCAGTATGATTTTTAAGTAAGTGAAGATGAAAAACTCATTTATGAAGTGCAGCTTGACCAAATTTATTATACTGATCGCTGTTTTAGTCCTATCTAAGCCGTGGTAAGGACTGAGTTTAAAGAAAGCAACACGAAGCTTTATGCTGATGGCACAGATTTGATGTGGCCCCTGTTTAGCACGCTGCAGCTGCCCATAGCAATCCTGCTATATGCCACCCTAAGACCTAGGGGAATAGCAATCTGATAACACAAAACATGTTCTAAACCAGTAAATTTCCTTTGTTTTGCACTGATTTCTGATGTGAGGTTCTTCTGCCACCTTTCAAACTCTTAATATCACCCACCAGGGTTTGCTCCTCTATGGACTGAGTCAGAATTCACATTCTTTGCAAAAGCTATTAGGTGTTGGATACTGAGGCTTTACTGTGGAAACACCGAGGGTGCTTCATTTTTCTCTTCCTCTCTTTCCCCTTTCAAAGATTTGCTGTGCTTTAGTTTGTGATTGCTGGAACTGTAAGCAAGTGTTAAGTGCTGCACAGTTCATTGCTCATTTTATGCTTCATAAAATATTTAGATCCTTCTGATGCAATGTAGCCGTGAGTCATCATGCTGTTACTTTAACACATCTCACCACGTTGAGAGCTTGCATCCTCCAATAGCTTAGTGGCAGAGGGTTGCCAGAATATATTCTTTAAATGCAAAAGACTTTGAGAACCAAGATACATTACTGCTCCTGTACATAACTTGGTTTTCTTCTCTTCAGTCTTCTCATTGTCACTCCACTGTCCTCTGTGGATGGAAATTTCCCAAAGCCACTGAATTAATTTCATTTGGAGTTCAGCTTGAGAAAGTTGGAATGGAAAATGTGAGATTTTGGGTCTGCAGTGAAGTATAGAGGAAGGTTAATGCATGGTACCTCCTAAAATTTCTCGTTCCTTGGGCTACAGCAAAAGCACAGAGATACACATCATTTTTCCTGGTGAATGTTTCGAGGTGCATGTCTTGAAGATGTTGTGAAATACCTTTTCCCATGAATATCCACATTCAAAATTAAATCTTTATTTTATAAATAAATAAATAAATAAAATATAAAAAGTAAATAATAAAATATTTATTTTAAAATTATTTCTTCTCCACCAAATTTTGCAAAACATCTTAAAAATGCTAAACCTTCTAGGTAATTTGTTGCTATCTTTACAAAAAACACTTACATCTACGTTGAGATGTGTTTCAGCAGACAACAACAGCTGAGTATTAAGCGTACTTATATAACCTCTTCGTGTTAGAGATGCTGGGGAGCTACTCAAGGGCTACAGGCTTCCAAGAATTAATCATTTGTAAAAATGTCCTAGATCCTGAAATCAGACAAGTCTTGAAGCATCAAGACAAGTGGACCCGAGCACGCAGATCTTTTGATTTCTAAATCTAAATGACTTCCTCACGATCACAATTTTTAACAGAGGTCGCTGAGCCTGGATTTGTTACTTCATAGTCCCCTCAGCTGCTTTAGCAGTTCTTTTACTCTGAAGAAGAGAAGGATTTTGTTGGACTTGCTAGTTTCAGGATTTCTCCGTTTTTTGGATTTTGGGGATTTTTGGTTATTGTGTTTTTTTTCCCTGTGCTAGATGGTTTTAAATACTTTGTTTTACTGTTCATAGCTATTTCATTTGATTTTCAGGTTAACAGTCACTCAATATTTAAAAAATGTTAGCAGTTAGTTAACAAATTCCATCATGTCGTAGCACTCAAGTGATCTTCTTGACACAATCTGCTTTGTTCTTGTTTTTCTTTGTTTTCTTTTTCTCAAGGAAACAAGTTAAAGATATTATTTATAATTTATTGAAAGTAATATGAGCTTCACTTTCCCCACAAAAATAGTGTTGTACAAAATATTCATAAGAAAAGCATTGTTTTAAACTATAACTCATAAAATCAAGTCTATCTCCAAATGTATTTTTCATTTATAGCCTGAAAAAAAAAAGTGAATTGCAGCTCCAAAATCAGGACATAACTTAGTTTCATAGAAATATGACTACTTTGTTTTGTGTGCCTGGTCTGGAAGTAGGTTATAAATATAAGCAGATTCCCTAAATGTATTTTACTAGGTACCGGTGAGGGAAAACATATCTAAATAAATCTATACAGCAGATAAATAAAAAAGAATAACTGTTAAAAGAGTAGGGTGGGGAGTAGACCAAAAATCCAAGAGTATCCACAAAAGTTGCCAAAAGTTCAAGTCTCTGGTTGAGCTTGACAGACCCTTAAAAAAATATAGCACATCAAAAGAAAAGAAAAAAATCCCAAGTTGAACCCTGTCACAAAATTTTGCTTCTTAATTTGCTCTTTTAATTGAGAGTGTTAACAATTATATTGTAGGCAAATAACACTGTCCAAAGGCAGTCCCTCTACAAGTAGATTAAAAGACTAAAGGAATTTTAGGATCTGGGCCCTTGTGTATACTAGGACAAACTGGTGGGGAGAGTAGAGGGATTTGGGAATAGTAAGTAGCTTTTGCAGTAAGTGTTGAGATGAAACTAATATTTTTTCTACCCACTCTCATGATGAAATAATCTCTAGGTGTTATGACAGCTTTAAAAAAAAAGGGAAAGTATCAGGTTAATCACTTGCAGACAGGTTTTCTCCATGTCCTGAGAGCATTATAGAAAAATACCCAGCAGCATTTTTGTGAGTGATGGAGAAGCAGCTGATCAAGGCTGAAACCAACTTGTGTAGATGATGCCATACTTGTTGCAATCACATTCTTATTAATATTAATAGAAAGATGGATTGGGTTTTATAATGCATGTTTAAATAGAAAGTTGGTGGCGAGGCTGTACCAAGCAAATCTAGCAACACTGGAAAAGAGCTGAATTAAAGCCTGTGGTTTGCAAGTGATCACATTTTACTCTATGCAAAACGGGAATATTGCCTTGCCAGGTGTTACTGAACTCTGTCCAACAGGCCTGTATGGTCAGACCAAGGACAGCAAACTCTGCTCACTGCAAACTAAAAATCCCCTTTTGGATATATTGCAGCTCAGCAGTGATTATAAAACATTTTGCATCCAGAGATTTGCAATTCAAACATCAACATCCAACATCAAAAATAAGCTATATAAGCTGTTCTTTCTTTCCCTGAATCCATGAGCAAACTGTAAGCAACAAGTTTTTTGGTAATTACAAATTTTAACAAGCACTTATTTATTTTAAGGTCTTAAGGAAAGCTGATTTGAGTGGGTATTTCTTTTCCCAGTAGTTGGCTTTTGCATATACGATGAAGCTTATCTGGATGTCAAGATGTTTTCATGTTTCTTTGCCCAGTTTTTATCTTGTAAGCCTGTCTTCAAAAGAAATCAGCTTCACTAAAAGCAAGCACTGTTTCTGACTCTCTAAGTGTTTGCAGTCAGATGGCTGTGATGCTGACTTGTGAACTTTATTTCTTTTTGCCAGAAGTTGCATTTTTCTCACCTTTTTGTGTCATTTACGTTATGAGGAAATAAGTAGGAAACATTTGGGTAATTTGCAGGCCCTTCTAGGTATTTCTAAGATTCTTTTCAATTTGTTGGCTTTCTCCTTTGGAAGTTTTTAGCAATTGCTTGCAGTATTTCTAGTTTTGGTGGTTTTGGATTTTTTTCGCTATGGACTTTAGACTTGGAAAGTTTAAAATAAAACAAAATAGAAGGGAAACATATAAATATTTCTTAACTGGGAGTCTGAGAAAATCACTGTGAGTACTCTTTTATTACTACTTGATTGATCATCCAAAACACTAATATAAAACCCCATATATTTAAACACAAAGTGTTTCGCAGAATAAAAGCTCTGAACCCGATTTCTTGTCTATCCACTTAAGTTCAGGCTCCAATCTCTTGTACAGTCTTACTTCGTAAAGTTGGTTACAAATCGATTATCGCAAGAAGTTGTGCAACATTTCCAGATCTCAAACACAAGATGGCACCATTAGTAACGCTTTTCCCATATTGCTCCCTGCTTGACAACTTTTGCCACTGCAAAACTGCATTAGCAACAGAGCTTCCATGGGCACATTACATGTATGCTCAGTGCATAGAATCCTGGTGTATGCCTAAAGGACTCTGTAGTATCTCTTCATTTTATTAAGGGTCTGCAAATGGTATATTCAGGGTCATGCACTGCAAGGACAATCCTGCTTTTCCCAATATTCTTCAGATAGATGTGTACAACCCTGTGCAAAATTTATTTTAGCCTTTCTGCTGATATGCTTACACACATATTGTGCTCAGCCTCCTTTGAGGAAAATGTGGGTTCGTTAGGAATGCGTAGGGCAAATTTAACTAACTTTTTTCAATGTCAAAACTAACATCTCAAACAAAACCCAATTTGCCTTTCTCTAGTGCTTTCCTTAGGCCTTGAAGATCTCATATATTTTTTTCCAACACATATCAGAGAAATGTTTATATTACTTTTATATTTTCGCATATTCGTTGGAAGTAAACCAAATACCTGTAGAAGATGTTATGAGTTTCCTAATGCAGGAGCCTGACAGAGATGAGGCTGCTGCAGGTCTATTCATAGAAGACATAGAAATCATAGACAGGCTTGTGTTGGAAGGGATCTTAAAGATCCTCTAGTCCCAGCTCCCTGCCATGGCCAGCTTTCTCAGAGCTTCATTCAACCTGGCCTGGAACACTTCCCCGGGGAAGGTGTAGCTACAACTTCTCTGGGCAATGCATTCCAGTGCCTTACTACTCTCTGAGTAATGCCCTGAACATGCACTATTCACAGACTAATGTCTCCTTATCACTATTTTTCCACATTGACTTATCTTTACACTTGCCTTGGCTATCTCTATTAGACATCTGTTACCACCCACCCTTGAGGATCTTATTAGATCCCTTGGGGCAGATTAGAGTGAAAGGACACTGAGTACCTCCTCAGGGGGTGGGGGGGAGATTACACCTGAGCCTTATCGGGAGGGAGGGCATTGCCATGATAAAAAGCATTATCCCACCTTGCAGGATCTGCTTCTTATTGGCTTTTTCCTTTATCTGGCTCAAACTGCAGCTTCTTGCTAAACAAAGGTTGGTTTGCCTCCTCTAGTGGTGGGTGCACACCCCCTTCGCACCCGGGCTGCTCTTATGCAGATCAGAAGTTCTGCCATCACACACCCCAAAACTCTCTTCTGTTGCCCTGGTTTTTCACTGCATGCCTTGTTCGCATTAGCAGTGAAAAACCAGGGCAACACTCTTCCTCCCCTTCGTTTTTGGGGTATAAACCTGGCCTCAGCAAAGCACCTGCTGGTTTTGCAAATGGATTATTTCAGTCCTTGACCTTCAACATTTCAGTCTCTCACAACATCCCACCTTACATGCCAGTTAATCTGGTGAAATCCCCGAGTTTTGTTCCGCTTCATCCCAGAGTCCACACTGGCAGTCCGTAAGTTGGTTTTGCACTGCCCCATGGTGACCGTGCCAGTCCCAGCCCCTGGGGCTAAGGCTCCCCTAGGACACCTCAGGAGGCACCAGGTCAGGGGCTCATGTCTCTCTTGGGGTTACTTGGAATCACCCTGTGCCCATCACCATTCTTCTGTGCCCCTTTGTGTTCACCGATATAATCCTTTAGCCACATAACCAGGGGGGGAAATTTAGCCCAAATGCATAACATTGGAAAAATATCCATAAAATAAAATATCATTCTTGTAAGTTATTTCTCCTTGTATCTGTGTGGGAGTTAACACCCGTTTGCAGCGTGGATTAAACAGATGTTTGAAAAGGCATGAGTGTCAGACAGAAATTTTGCCCTAAAAATCCAGATTTTATTTTACCTATATGAAGCCTTATGTACTTAAAGCCTAACTTAGACAAGTCTTTTGCGCAGACATCAAACTTAAATGCAGATTTGAATACTTTGTTAATTTGAAACCTTTGGATTTGACTGTGCTTAGCCCTGCATTGCATAGGATAAATGCATGAAGTTAAGGACATCAGGAAAGGTGTAGATTAACCTAAAGCATAACACCAGGATAAGAACAAATGGATACAAATGGTTCATGGGAGAAAAAAAATGAAAAAATAAAAGAAAAAGAAAAGAAATTGGAATGTGACTTCATTAGAGGAGATGAATTCTGGAGCAGCTCTCTGATAGCAATAATTTGGAAAATTGATTTTACAGTACTCAGCTTCATCAAAAAATACGAAGAGATAGGATGGGAGCTAATAAAAATTTCATCGGGCCAGGAAAATACTTATCTTTTTCCATCTGTTTAGAGCAGTCAGATTGTGGAAGGTGCTGTGCTAATTGTGGTCTTTTTTGTCGCAGAAGATACAAAGCTGGAAACCATAAACGTGAAGGGTGTCTCAAACACGAACTTAAATCCTGTGCTTTTCTATGAAATGTGCCTCGAACTGAAGCTTGTGGGTTTGTCTAATGTTATTGGACACTAAACAGTGCTTCCCTTGTGTGGCAGAATTAGAGAGGTAGTGACTAGAGCTAAGCAAATAATGAATATTCCATTCAGTGAATTTCTCTACTGCTTGCAGGTTTTCCCAGAGCACATTGCAGTTCCCAGTAAGCCTTATTATTCTGCAAATAACTCCTTTGAAAAAGTCCTGGTCTTTAGATTGCATTTCATTTCCTTGCAAATGCTGGTTGCTTAAAATTCAAACTGTTGTATTTAGGCGCATGGCACGTGAAGTGTTTTTGTTCCTTGGAGAATCGATGGAACTCTTAAAAAAAAAAATCATATTTCTAGTGCTGAAAGAGTCATTATTAATCAGATGAAATTTAGTGGTTTAGGGTAAAAAAAACTGTACAAAGTGCTGGAACAAGGCCAATTATACTAGCTCTATCACCATCAGTATTTTTCAGAAAACCTTTCACTTCTATATTAGTAGCAATTTATTTTTATATTCATTGCTACATATCACTTGAATAATGATAATGGCAAAGAACACAGGCTAAAAAGTTACTAGATTCCACTGTCATACCTGCTATCTACAACTCTTTATTTTTGTCCTGTACAATTTATATACACCAATGTTTATTTGACTTTAACAAACAGACAGGGTTCTTTTTTCCCTTTTCTCATGTCGAAATGGGAAATTTAGAAGACCTGTGACTAATTTTCTCTTTTGATTTTTCAAAGATCAATTTGTATAGATATTAAGCTCCACAGAAAGAACAGCTGATCCAGAAGAGAAAGAAATGCTGAAGTCATCTGCTGCCAGGGCTCAGAATGGGTGTCCCTTTTTATATCCTCTATCATCCTCTAAAATTCATAATGATGTCTGTATGATTCAAAAAATATTGGTGGCCTGCTGAATATCTCACTCTCTCAAAATATACCTACTGAATTACAGCTATCTACTTCAGAGAAGTGTCTACTGAACAGCTTTGCTACCCAGTAGGTATTTTAGAACACAACTGAAAGCATACAGGCCCCCTAGCTTCAGAATGACAATGACCTCTTGTAGAGTTTAACACTTCAACCACCTTGACCACAAAAAGAGTGACCACTAAAAAAACCAGTTAATTGTGCAAAAGCAAAGTTTAAGAGAAGAGTAACATCAATCAGGTTATTCATCAATCCACGTCACAAGTGTTAATGTATTTTCAGAAGGGTTCTTTTACCTCAACCGGAGAGATCTTTGAACATCTACAGGAGATAGATAGAAAACGTTTTTTCCGATGGCTGCTGGTGTTAGTCAACTGCCAGAAATCTCACTATGTAGCAACTATACAAGGATAACTACTTCTTTCTTTGTCTTTTGAAAACCTGATGAGCTTCCATAAAAAGTTCTGGTTTTTACCTGTGTAACTGAGACTGCCAAAAAATGTTGCATTTTCCTTTTCTTCCATCACCTGTAATTCATCTTTGGCCAGTGTCTCTGATGTGAAGCTCTCTGTTTGGTGCCCTCACATGAGACACCAATGCAAAGGCTGCCAAACGGAGAGCTGTAGAAAGCAAGACCATTTCTAGAGGAACGACAGAGTTTCTGAAAACCTTTCAAAGCCACAGATACCTATTTTCACAGTAACCTCCAGGTTGTTCTTTTCTCTTGGTCTTTGGTCAATATTTCTCATCAACTGTTTTGAATAAGAGCTCAGTTTGCTCATCAGAACCAAACAGAATTAGGGAGGTTTGTGGGCAGGTTATTCAGATTAACTGTCATGATGGTCAGAGCCTTGAAGTATGTTGATGAGCTTAACTCCCTGAAGGTATTTGAAGGAACAAAACTATCAATATCCAGCATCCTTCTCATCCTGAGAAGATTCATATCTGCCTGTAGAGCACCTTTATGAAAGCTGTAAGTGGTGATAGCATTCTCAATAGCCCTCATGGTTCTGGTCACAGTCAGAATAGAAAGCAAGACTCATGAGATTAGGAGAAGTAAGAGAACCTGGAGGTTTGTTTGGAAGTCACTACCTTGCAAAGAAAAAGTCTTGGTCCCAGTGGCTTCTTCTGATATTATTTTAGCTGATGACTCTCAAGTAAATACATAAATAGTCACTGGATCAAGGAGCACAACCACAAAGATTTTCTTGGATCATTTTCCAGATTTGTTAGGTCGTTCATCAGGCCAGTGATGTGACTTGAATGTTGATACCACTCCTCGGAGTCCAGTTTCATTCTCTATAGATGGGTAGAATAAACCACATTTCCTCCAAATACAACTCACTACACAAAAATGTTGAGTAGGCAAAATATTTTCTACAATGTTTCTGTTCAGTATTTTTGCATTTTCCTCTGTGAAATGGCATGTTTAATATCTTGTGGCTAGCTGGCTCCCAAAAAAGGCATAGCTTCTCTTGAAGTCTCCAGCAAATCCTATGGACATGCCTATTCTTCCAGAAGACTTACCTTACTCTTTCTGTAGAGGAGAAAGCTGCTGACCTCAATGCCATAGATTAATAAATTGTTAGAGATATGATGCAATATTTGGAACAGATATTAAGCTACCTAATTGGCTAATGAATTAGGCTTTACTTTTCATGAATTTTCTAATATATCCTAATCACAGTTACATCATGTGCAAATCCATACGGTCAAGTTCTGACTACATTTTTTTTTTCTCATTTCCATAAAAAGAAACAACAGTGCTGTAACTATATTTTGCATTGTTTTCCCAATGAGGACTTGACAGTAAAACCACTGTCACTAAAAGTTAATACTACAAAATTAGTAATGTCAGTCATCAGTTAAAACGACATCAGAAGAAAAGCCAACAATAACTGTATTTGTTTAACTGGTCCTTTCTTATCTAGCTTTCACAAAACTTTTAATGATAGTTGGTGGATATAAGAATATCCTAACTTCTGTCTGCACAGAAAGTGAGACATTTAAAATTAATAAGAGTAAAGTGTCACAAAAAAACTCCCACTCTATTGTTTTTGGTTAAAAAAATTATTTAGGGAATGTGACACTGCTCTGCTGATATTCTGCGTGGACTCCAAACACTACATATGGGTGTAGCATTACTACAGTGAGTGGGTAGTATTTTTATTGGCACTCTTCTATCAAAATGGTCATTTCTAGGCATGTGTGCTTCTGTTTACCTTGAAAATTTAGTTGTATATATACATGTGTGTGTGTGTGTCTTTATAGAGCTTTATCACATACACCTTCAGCACACAGCAAGTCACGCTGTTATGGCACAGGATCTGCAGGACGCTGCACCATTCTAGACCAGAAGCTGAAAGCCAAATAGGATATTTTACAGCATTTCAGACTTCTTTAGACATCTGTATTGGAAATGGAACCCAGAACAGAAATAAAAACCTCTCTAGAGGATCTGACTTCTTCCATCCTGATCTAGGGAGTCACCTGCTCTATAAGCAGTCATGATACCTTCATGTCTTGTCTTTGCTAGAACTTAAAGCTCAATAAATGGTTGAGGGAATCTGTGCTTCCAGAGTTTCTTTTTAGTGAAAGACAAATGAAGAAGAGAGTCTGCTGCTGAGATGCTGATTATGTACATGCTTAATTGTAGTGACAACCAAATCAATGCCATTTTAAAGCAATGGTGCCTGTATTAAATGAACTGAAAAAATTGTCAGTGCAGGTCACAGCTGGATAATGAAATCTCACAGGGGAGAGGGATTACAAGTTTTGTGGGGCAGTAAGAAAATACTGGAATTTAGAGCACTTCTTTAGTAAACATTCATCCATGGGTTATAAACCAGAATAGGAAAATCCACTTTGGGCAAATTAATATGTACTTAATTGTACTTATCGGCAGGGAGAATGATGTCTTGAGATAAACTTAATCTAAGAACTATGAAGCAAAACTAATAGAATCTGGCATCCAACATGCAAATGAGAGTTTCATGTTAAGATGTACTATAACCATATGTATTAATTTATTATAAACCATTGGGGGCTTTGTGTGCTCAAAACTGGGTACAGCTGGCATATTAATTTAGTTTAATTTGAAAAGAGCTATTAAGCTTTATTAGGCAATGGAAGAAAAAACCCCACAAATAAACAAAAAAACCTAAAATAAGAAAAGA
The DNA here is from genome assembly GCA_013398015.1 of Oreocharis arfaki. NCBI lineage: Eukaryota > Metazoa > Chordata > Aves > Passeriformes > Paramythiidae > Oreocharis > Oreocharis arfaki. The sequence goes on from VZRR01008278.1 coordinate 85,760, forward strand.
GATGAGCCTGAAAAATTTACAAACATTTTAAAAACATGCACATTTTTAAAGTCTGAATGTGAGAAAATGAAATTGGTGAGCTTGTCTAATTATTGAAAAGCAAGTTGGAACCACATAGAAAACATCTTTCTTTTAAGAATAGTTTTTCTTTGATACACTCTCTGTATGCATCTATGATTGTAAAGAACTATCTCATGCAAACTGCAGCATTCTAGAGTAGGTGCGGTTGAAAGGGTGCTGTAGTTTCCCACTCTGGTAGCAGCCTGGGATTCCTGTCACATGTACAGACAAAGGGAAAACCCGTGAGACTTCCACTAAGTATGCAGATGATATTAATCCTACACATTTTGACTGCCTGTGGAATACAAAGCAGAGCAGCAAAATTGGTCAAATCAGTGGCAGGGTTTTTTTTTTTCCTGCTCAGATTGTTATTCTGGCAGGAAGGTTTGTAACCTTTCCTGTTTTACAAGGAAGCATCAGCATATAACTGTAAGTGACCTGTGCTATGGGTTCAGGCGAAAAGCACGGGTGGAACTCAGAGCCTCGAGTTAAACAATACTGTGAAATGATCTTTGGGAGAGTGATAACAGATTTTAGGACAAGGCCATTTTGTCTTTAATTTTGCTTCAGGTCAGAGGTGTTTGCATTTCTATCGTGGATGTTCTCATTCAAGTGGTACATCTTACCCTCACACGACTGACGACAGCACATCAGCAGATGCTTTGAAAAAATTCTTCATGTTCAGAATCCTTTTTAGTAGGCCTTTCAGGAATACATCTGTCTTGTCTTGTGAAGAATACATGGCACCTATTTTATGTTAGACTAGAAGTGACCAGACACACTCCTACTTTACACTCATTTAAATCTGTGTTACATATTTAATATAATATAATATAAAATAAGTATATAAAATGACTGTGTGTTATATTAGAGATTCTCTTGGGGTTGTTAGGCTTTCTATTTCTTTCCTCATGTAAGGAGAATTAACTCCAATGTCTTTTACCCAAAAGATTATGTCAGACTCTAGCACTGCCAAAATGCTGCTCATGGCTTCCTAACACTGCATGAAGTCCAACAAAAGGAAATGCCAATTCCTGTCTCCGGGGAAGGCATAATCCCAGGATAATCTAGGTACAAACAATCTGGAAAGCATCTTGGCAGAGAAGGACCTGGTGGTCCAGGAGGACACCGAGCTAACCTTGAGGGAGGAACGTACCCTCACAGCAAAGGCAGCCATCTGCTGGGTTGTACAGGGCAGAGCTTTGCCAGCAGGTTGAGGGAGGAGATCCTTCTCTGATCGGGAATCATGAGACACATCTGGGATGCTGCATCCAGTGCTGGACTCCCCAGGACAAGAGAGGCATGGACATAGGAGAGAATGCCCACTAAAAGGCACTGGAGCACCTGACTCAAGAGGAGAGGCTGAGGGCTCTGGCTGCTCAGCCTGGACTGGAGAAAACTCAGGGGGATTTTATCAAGATGTATAAATATAGAGAGGCAGGGAGTAAAGAAGGCAGAGTCAGGGAAAACCTCCCCATTTGCAGGACACCTAAAGATGATGGAGGCCTAAAAGGTAGCTTGTTAAAAGGCAGTGAGCCACCATCTCATAGAGTAGAAGAATTATTCTCCTTTTAGTAGGTAATGAAGAGTTGTGGGTAACAGTACCCAAAATTTATATATTTATTTTTTTCTTTTTTTCACTGGTAATTTACTGTTTTTTACCTACAAAAACCTATGCTCCATTACAAAAGACTTTTTAAAGGGTATTTCTGCCGTTAACCTGATGCAAATAAATCATCTGGTTGTTTTATATCTATACTTTAATAAAAAATATAGATAAATAGTTGACCAGCAAAGATTTTTTTGGCTCATTGAAAATGGTAAAAAAGGGACTAATAAGTTATACAGATGGAAATCAGGGTGAACAATAACTCATTTAAAATTTTAATTTTGTTAACAATAGCTAAAACTGCTATTTTGTTAGAATTCAAACAAATGAAAGATTATGCATAAGGGTGTTTGACCCAGAGAGAATTGAGAAGGGGGAACAGAGGAGGAGGGCAATTGCAGATATAGTCAGCAATGGGTGTCAAAGAAGCCAAAATAATGGGAGGAAATCCAGTCACAGAAGGACTTGGAATGTTTAAAAAATCTGATAGCTGAGAAAGGCAGTTCTGTGCAGTTAAATGTAGTGTAATGATGACTTTGATGAGTCTTTGTTTCACAGCTCTTTGTGCAACATGAAATAGGGGGAGTGGAGGAGAAAAATGAAAACAGTCAAAGTCATGTCTGTGAGTGTCATTAATGAGTGATGAGGACTATAAAGACAAAAGACAAATCTCTGAACATTTGATGGGTTTTTATTCCGTACAGCTGTGTAAATTTCAAAACCTGAGACGTGACTAAGAGTGGGTGTCCAAAAGAGTAAGAGAAGAGTGGATGTGTCAAGGAAAAACAGTACTTCCAGGCCTGGATTGGTTATTGCAATTCTAGCAGCAACCTTAATTACCATATAGGAACAATCTGGTTACAGCACCACCAAAAATAACATTTTTAAGCTGTACTTTTCATCTGTGTGCAATGAGTTTTCATCCTCACTGGGGACTTAATGCAGATCAGCTACTTCTGCTGCTCCATGGACGGGAAAAACATGGGAAAACAGACCCATTTTTTACTGCAGTGAACGTTTATCGACTTAGTTGTCATGCAAGCAGAGTCACAAGCAAATCCTAGGATAAATTTCAATGCAAACCCATAAAATATCCTTACTCAAAAATAAAACCTTGCATTTATTATTAAGACTTATTGTATCTCTTTTGAGACAGGTGGTGGTCAGTCTCCACAGCTAATAACTTTCTCTCATTATGGGGTTTTTAGCACCTGTGCAGCAAAACCATTGCTTGTGTCTGTATGCTGCGTATAAATCCATTACTATTTTGCTCAACTTAAAATAGAGACAGGTTTGAGCAGCTGTTTAATAGAGCACTTTATAGCAATTTAGGACAGAAATTAAAGAAAATGACATCTCATTAATGCTTAAGGTAGAAGTCCAGGTAGGCCGAAGGTAATCAGAATTTGGACCGGACTCAAAAAAAATTAAACTGTTCTTATTATATATATAATGCATATAAGACAATAGGATTTTTATCAATCCAGTTAAGCTTGTGGAAACAGTTTGTGAGAGATTCTGAGGAATGACTGATCTTAAAATTTTACGGTCCTTGCATTCTTGGTTACTTTTAACTTTGCAGTTTCTTTTCCTGACCTTTAACTCTTAGGATACCTGAGAAACAATAATGTGGCAATAATTCATTTATAAATAGAAATCTTTCTGATTGCTCTGGGTAGGAGCTGAAATCTCTAATCTTGCCATCAGAGTTGTCATTGTGCTGCCACATCTTCTGGGTCTGAATTCATTTGAAAATTAATCTGCAGTGATGTTCTGTATTCACTGTGAAACTGAGATCTCTGGCCGAGTGCTTTTTCAAGGTAGAAAATCACATCCTTATAAACACATCTCTGATTTATCAGTTGCTAGAAGCTATTAGAACACATCTGAATGTTTCCTTTCAGGATTTGGACATAAAGTAGAATTCACCATTTAAAAACGTCTTTATTTGTGAGAAGTTTGTTAAAGTGTCAGTAGCTGGAGGGTTTCAGAGGTACAGAAACATTATGCATGTTAGGGGACAATATTTTCTCCAAGGAAGAAAAAGTTCTGTGCAGATACAAATTTCTCAGACCGTCTTGCAGGCTGGTCCTAATGATATGCCTTTATGGAAAAATGATTTTCACTGTCAAAAACAAAGCCTTCACACAAAAAAGAACTTTTATCTCTCCCCTCTCTAGAACATGTGTGGGTAGGAAAATGCAATTAATTCTTTTAGGGACTTTGGAAAGTATCACCTACTGGACCTACAAACTAGTCAAATTGCTTTCATTTGAATACAATTTGGAATTGGCTCAACTAATCACTGTTTCCTAATTGCATTTTGGAGGAAAAAGGGGACCTGAATGAAGAGACTGCTTCTCATTAAAACAGCAGCGTGCTTCATGTCTGCTATTGTACCTGATAATTGTGGCAACAAGTGGCATATATTTGTGCAAGTAGCAGTAATTAAATCTGCTGCAGTATTTATACATAACGCACTCACATTTTCTTACATCTAAGCGATAGTGTGTTGTACTAGAGACTGTAAACAAAAATCACCTCCAACCTCTGTTCCCTTATGAAAAAGTCCATAAGCATTGTCAAGGGACAAAACATAACTTCTGTTCTTTTTCTATGGCATATATACTGGCAGGGTAGTGTAAAAGGAATCTGGCAACAAAGGAGCACAAGAAAGTTTTTCCTATGTAACATCCTACTGACATTGTCCAAGGAGAGTACGCAACAGGGACCTACAGGACCCCAGCACCTAAAGGGGGCCTACAGGAACACTGGAGAGGAGCATTTTGCAGGGGCAAAGACTGACAGGACAAGGCGGAAAAGCCTTAAGCTAGAAGAGGGTAGAATAAGATTAGATACTAGGAAGAAATCTTTTGCAATCAGGTTAATGAGGCACTGGCACAGGTCGCCCATAGAAGCGGCAGCTGCCTCTTTCTGGGAGGTGTTCAAAGCCAAGATGGGTGAGACTTGGAGAACCTGGTCTAGTCAAAGGTCTCCTTTCCCATGGCAGGGGGTTGGAACTAGATGAGATTTAAGGTCCTTTCCGACTCAAATAATTCCATGATCCTCTGCTTCAGTGATAGGAGTGAGGGATATACAATTTCAACATCTTGCCTGGAGAGAAAAGCTGCTGATCTGCAATGATCTCAGCAGTCAAATTTTCCCATCCAGGCAAAGAATGACAAGGATGAAGATGCAGCAGAAGTGGGCACAAGTATTTTGACAGAATGCTTTCCACTGGAAAAATGCCGATTTGTCAAAATGAAACATTCCTCAGGAGCGTGTCGATTCCAAGAGGAGCAGGGCTAACAACAAACCTGCCTGTGTTCCTGCCAGCTCACCCACCAATCTGCCTTCTAAGAAACTTTCTGTCTTAGTCAAAATGCCTCCAGATACCAGTGCAAAAGATCAGCAATCACATTTCAGGTGAGCAGAAGGTGAGACCCTCCAGGATCCCAGAGTGGAAATGCATTCACCTCAGCAGAGCTGCCATGAATGTATTTCAGGATACAAAAGCTTGTTCTTGGGACCATCAAGACATACTATTGAATTTCCTTTCTATGTATATTTGCCAAGCAATTTAATTCCTTTTTGAAAATTATTTTTGCCTCAACTGTGACATTTTTTCACAAAAGTAACATTCTGTTTCTTAGCTAGCTTTTCCAGGAGGACAGGGGGTGCTATTGAGAGATCCAGAAATTTTTCAGTGTGTAACTTTGAAAATTTAGCAAATCTTCTGCTAAAGCATCTTTCTCTCAGATGGCAAAAATGTTTAGCTCAGAGAAATGGAGACCTTTGTAGGATCACTAGACTAGGAAGATAAGGACTGTGCTGTGGTCAAGGCAGGGACTTGGTATTCAGGGCTCCATAATTCAGCACAGAATTGTCAAATACATATTTTGCAGAGCCTCACACAAACATCTAGTCTCTTCATACCTTTTCTTCCAGTCATGAAACAAAGGATGCAAAAGAATAATATGTTCAAGTTTTTTATGACAGTGGTCTCTTACTGTGCATCACAAATGATGTTTAGGACTTGGCGTATTACTAACACCCCAAAAATATGGAAACACTATTATAAAAACACTTCAGAAGCTTTAACGGGCAAAATAAAATCTTCTGTCTCTGCACAGAAATTACAGATGCCAGTTATCACATCATGGTTTTCAAACCCTGGAAACAGCATGAACATTTTCTTCGCAAGTGACTTTTTACCTTCACTTTTATGTAGAAAGAAAAAATTCTCTTTTTTGCTGCTTCTGATTTCCTCTGGTTTTCAGTCTGATGTGAATTGGTACAGCCAGAATATAGCTCTCAATATCCAGCACTGTGCTGCTGATTAGTTTTCTGAAAGAGGACAGAGTGAAGAAGAACGGCAGGTTATATTGATTTACTTCTAATGATCTGTTTCTGAACTAGAGCTGGGCAAAGTGTTCTCCCGAAGGCACATACAGCTGTGCTTATGGCTCAGCTCTGCATCACTATCAGGATTAAAAGCCAGTAATGGATTCTGTCATGTTGCTGTATCTTTCTGCATTGTTTTTTTCAAGCCCCATATGGGGTTAGCTGCTGAGGACATATATACGACTTTTCCTTGCCATCTGTTGAACAGTCTGGAGAAGGGCACCCATATTCTGCTCCAGAAGCAGTACATCAAAATAGCATTGCACAGCCATGGGGTGTTTAGAGAGAAATTGTCACTTCGTATATGCCTGTATTTTGTTGGAGAGGGCATCTCTCCATGATTTTGGATAAGCCTGGGATTTGTGAAGCCATGAATACAACATGTGTAAATGGAGCACACGGAAAATCACAATTTAGCTCTTTTTTGGGGACCTAGCCTGCCTCTAAAGGTCCGGAAAGATTTTTTTCCTGAAAAAGCTGGTGTCATAACAGGACTCTAGCTTGGTCTAAATTTGATAAATGATGCTCAACAATATGTGTGTCAGACAGAAATAACTGATTCTTATATATTGGCTTATTTCTCTTTCTCTATAGATTTACTTTCAAACAAATCTCTATGGATCTGCTTTCAGTTCTTCCCATCACGGTAGCTGGGGGAAGGAGCGGGCATTGTACAACACTGTTTGAATAACCAAATGATTATCCAACTAAGTCTACATGGTCCAAAGGCAGAACGGCCCTCACTTTGCCCACTCTTCCAAAAATCTGGTATTAACCCCCTCTAAGCCTAAATACCATAGATGTGATCAGGGTGTCATGGTCTTTGGAGTAATAAAACCCGTGGTTATATAAAACCCTGGTTCAGACCAGGCATATGACCACAGAAACGTGTATGTCACCCATCTCAAAGGCATCTTGTGAATAATTTAAATATTTTTGCAGCATTTTAACAAGGAAGAAATTTTTGTGACTCCCTTGACACTATAATTGATAGTGCTCCCTGGCTTCACTCAACTGTGGGCAAATATATTTTAGGGTTTTCTCTAAAATGTAATGATGTAAGGGAAAATTGTTTATTGCATATCTTCTGGCAGTTGTCACATTAATGCTAACTAGGTTTCCTTCATATTATTTTTCATGTGATGCCTGAAGAAAATGTTGCGTGATGGTGTATAAAAGATGGATACTTTCAGTCAACAAGGTGTTGTCCCCCAGGAACATTTATACACGTTCTTATTTTCATTATTGTTAATTGATAAGTTGGCACTGCTGCAGTACAGAAAGAGTACGCTTCTAGGAGTAAATGAGAACACACACATACAGACAAAGATTTTTTTGTTCTCTTTCTGCTGATGTAGAGTTAAAAATGCAAAAGATCATCACCTGCTTTTGGGTTATCAACTTGCAAAGCTTGTCTATTCCCCCTATGCTGGCATACTCTCTTCCTTTCCCCTCCTGGGAAAGAAAAAAAAAGAGAAGAAGAAAAGCAAAAAAGGTGCAAAAAGGAAAAAAAGAGACAATTACTTGTAAAAGAAGCACCTCAATAAAATAATCTTGCCTCTTGCTGTAAACTCTCTTGCTGTCGTGTTTGGTTCACGTTTGATTTTCATTCCCTGCTCAAGATACAGAAAATTTTGCCAATCATCACTGATCCCCAGAGGATCCCTCTTCTCTGGCTTCTATGGCACCAGACCTTTGACCAGTCTATTCAACCCTTCTGAGGTGGCACACACTGCTCCCCTTTGGAGTCTCTGCTAAACAGCTGGACTCTACCAAGATGAACATTCAAATTATTTTTAGGATTTTATACATGGAACCATAGAATCATAGAACAATTTGAGTTGGAAGGAACCTTTAAAACCCATCTAGTCCATCAACAGACATGGAATGGTGTGTCAAGTCAGCCAGGGGCATCTTCCATACTGGACAAGATTTAGGGCTAAAATAATGTGTTTACTTCAAAACATGAGTTTACATTACTGAGCATTAGTAAAATCAATTCATAAATATATAGATACATACATACATGCACAAAGCAAAATACTAAATTCTGTTAGTGTTTTAATAATTATTTAATTACTGTGTTCTAACCATAATCTATATGTCATCCTGATTTTTTCAATATGGCAGTTCTCTGTCTTACAGTAAATTGAACTCTCTAGTTCGCTTTTCAGGAAACGGTTTCTTTGCTTAAGATGACCACTGCTGTCTTGCCTCCGCTTTGTCATTATTCTCCTTATTTTCAAGGGAAGTGGAAAAATGTTTGGAAGATATGCTTCTCTTCTTAGGGGTCTCTGACCCTCAGACATTCCCTTGACGGGGATTTCTGCTGCTGTGATGGAGTCATGAGAGCTTTTCTCATTCCCTGGATTCTTTTATTAGTACAAATACTATCAGTCTTAATCACATATTCTATGTTTCAGTCTTCTTGTTTCTGTTAGAACTTAAAGTAGACATCCTGTAAAACTTCATGCAGTGTATAATAAGAAATTGTCCCACATGGTATTACATTTATAACTTGTGATATTCTGTTAATAGTACAAAATATGAAGGCAAATCATGATACTACACATCTTGAACTCAGGAATACCTTAACTAGCTACCACAGTGACTTCTGCCTGTGGGCTCTTGGGGTTATGAGATTTCTTCTCATAGCAATAATAATAATAATAATAATAATTCTTTTCTTGTAGTATCTATAAGGTTAAGGCCTCATTTCCAAGGCAATTCACAAGGCATCCAGAGCAATGTTCTTTATTTGTATACAGACCCTGAGACTGGCTTCTGCTCACAGCTTCCCCAAGGCACTTTTTTTAAAGAGAAAGTGAGTTTTGCTTGTGTGACTCTTCATGCCACTGCATGTGTGCTCTGTCCCCAAGTTCTCATGGTATTCAACACCTGGTTTTACAGTCTCTTTACTCAGTAAGCCAATAGAAGAAAATACAAGTTATCCATGAGAAAGATCCTATAAGAGATTCTTGGGCTGGGCTGCATGAGATTGCAAAAGTCATTCTTCAAAGCTACCTGCAACAGTTCATCATTAAAGATATGATAAAAGTGTCCAATCATTTTCCACTAATATTAGCATGTATTCCTGTATTTCTGTTTGCTGAATTTCTAAGGTAATTGTAGCAATGTTGAAAACTTGCAGTAAGTTACGAAGTTGAAGCTTTTCTCCGCTTCTGTTTTTTTGGCAGTACACCAATTCTTGTCACTTCATTTCTTGAGCAACTGTATATTAAGCGATGTGACAGATGTTAGTCACGTGTAGACTCTTTCTTTTTAGTTGCTCACTTTATGTCACTTCCAATCCTCAGGTGGTGTAAATTAGAGCAGCACCACAGATTGATGATGGCTTATGCCAGAGGGGAAAAATCTTTCTCTTAAACCTGAGCGATAAAAACTCTTCTGAAACAAATTTGAAAAGTCTCCTCCCTTGGCTTTTTATTTTATTTTAGAACAAAAGGCCTGAAATAACTGTTTGCAGCACTCCTTCAAATGCTAAGTAGCTCTTTTACATTTTTTCCTAAGCTTGTACGCACACACAAATTTTAGAACTAAAATGAAAAGATGAAAAAGAAAGGGTGAGTAGTCTTGAGCGATTCAATAAATTGTGAAAGGCTATGAATAATGGAAAGGTAGAATGAAATGATTAGAGACCTAAAAGCTAGGAAGATGACACCCACCTTTTAATGTCAGAACTAAATGGACCCATTTATATTACGCGATTACCTTTGGTTTTTCTCCTGCCTGGTATTTTCACAAATTGCAAATTTAAAAGTACATACAGATATGTTGAGCCATTATATTTTCCCACTGATTTTCACACACATTTAATGTGGATCTAACCCCATTATTCTTGATAGTATGTTGACTTCATTGGCTTCCTGCTGATTTGAGCTGGTGTTAGTAAAGCGGGAATCAGGTCCTGCCATGCAGCAGTGTCTCTCTTGATGAAATTTTGAATGCAAACCTCTTGCCATCATAGCAATACCATTCAGTCATCTCAGATGGCATTCTGTTGAGCAGTTCTTCCTCACAGCAGCTGAAAAATTAGAGCACTGTGAAATCAGAGAGGATGAAATTGGGACTGGAGACAATCTAATTTTCTTTTCTTAAAGCCATGTTGTTTCTAACAGAAGCATCCTCTGGTGAACATTCTCATAATCAGTGAGATCGTCACATAGTTGTCCCAGAAACAAAATAATTAACCTTCTGGGAATCACTTCAGATAATTTATGCATATTTTATCCCTCTCCTCACTCTGTTCTTGGGGGTTTTTCTCACTTGTTTCTGATCCATGAAGGCTGCTATGCATGCATATTCACCGTGAGAAACCTGGGCTTGGTCAATTGTCATTTCATGCTGTTGTGCTCCAAGGTCAAGTTCTTAATTGTTAACCTGCAGTGAAAAGGTAGTCATTCCCAAATATATAAAAATTACGTTCCTGACTTATGTGACACCAGTTTAGGCAGATGAAGCCTAAACCTTTGAAGCACTTTACCTTGCATGTCTCAGTAGTGAAGATGGCCACGGTCTGTGCCATCTGTCACACATAAAATCAGAGAGTAATAGAATAGTTTGAGTTGGAAAGGATCTTGAAGATTGTCTAGTTCCAACCACTTTGCCATGGGTGGGGACACCTTGCACTAGACCAGGTTGCTCAAAACCCCATCCAACTTGGCCTTGAACACTTGCAGAGATCATCATCCATTTCAGAGAACGTCCTGTCATTCCATCCCATGCTGGATTGGAACTGAAGGCTTTGATGTATCTGTGGCACTAACAGAGGTTTGATGCATTCTGTGGAACAGACACACAGAAGCCCTGGCATGAATGGAGTTAGAGAACCGCAGTTGGTCAAAGCTCAGATGATATAAATGATAGATTTCCTTTTCCTGGTGACATATAAAGGTTTGTGCGAGAGACCCAGCACTGAAGTGAGGGAATGGAAGTATCATGTAAAAAATGCATAAACTCTAGGGTCTTGCACTAGTTCTGATAAATAATTTCTTTGCAGCTTGCAGCTCTATTAACATAATTTAAACTGTGGGTTTTGTGCAGTAACTCTACTCAGATTGTCTCAGAGGGACTGCTAATGTGCTGTTCCCTCTTTCAAAGCTATTTAGTCTGGAAATGCCCAGAGGGCTGTAAGGAGACTTGAATTGGGGCCTGACAGTAAGTAGTGTTGCTTGCCTATGGCTTCGATTCTGGGAACGCATCAGTGCAGCGTTATTGCTTTGTTGAGACTTAGGCTTTGTATTCCACCATCGTAGCACAGAAAAACAATAAAAGATTTCACCATGGGAGGTGAAAATGAATTCCAGTCTAGTTTGTCTCTTCCTGTATAGTTTATCTCTTCCCTGTAGCAAGACAACCACTTATTTATATGACTAAAAAGGGCAATTATACTCTTTTCTAATCTATACAGTTTATACTGTTTGTTTATTATTTTAATTGGCAGCAAATGTTAGGCATTTATGTGTACACTGACGGAAAAAAAGTAAAAAGCTCTTTCAATAAACTGCTCACTGTAGCTCTATCTCCATAAAGGAAAACTACTTGTAGTGTCAAAAGTACCATGGACTACATACAGATGGATTGGAAAATGTTTTGTTTTGATGGTGCTAAGCATTCTACATTCTACAGCAGGCTCTTTCCAATAGGATTTTGTTATTCACAGAATTAGGTAGAGTTCAGTGCACAGAACTTGAATAATACATACTTGGGACAGAACAGCCTGTTCTGGCTAAGGGAAATGTCTTTTGTTGTTGTTGTTTTTCTATAACAAATGATATTTCAGACCAAAAGAAAGAAAAAATTTGGAATGCTTGTTTTTCACCATAAAAACTCTGACTTTTCCACTGAGTAGAATGGGAAGTCATTGAAATGAGAGCCTATACATCTTCCTTTCTTACTAGCTTTACTAGTCAGAATGCTAAAGAGCTCAAATTCGAAAGGTTTATAAAAGATCTAGAAGCTTTTGCATTTGCAACATAAATGAATACATGCAAAACATTGGCCAAAGTAGGCAAGTAGTGATTTTTATCATCTTCTGCAGATAATTGAGGGAGATAAATTTAAATCAAGGCTAGGAGAACTTCCATAAACTCGTCCAAATAAATGAAAAGCTAATTTAACATAACATAAGAAAAATGCAAATGTTGTCCACTTCAGGCTGCCTTTAGAGCCAAGGCCATATTTGGAAGGTGATTGTTAGGTCAGAGGTTATAAGCTCACATGTGTGATTGTGAAAGTCCTCAGATACACGGCTGGACCAGTGCCATACAGGAGCAGCCTTTCAGGAAAACTACTCCAGGCCCTGGGTAGCTTCCAGCAGTTTGAATCTGGATTGAATAAACAAAATACTAAAACTTCGCACTGTATCATCAACAGTGCAATTCAGCTGCCCTATTTCATAAACACTCATAAAGGAAATTGCTTAGGGCAATCCCATTGGGTAGAATCATATAACTACTAAATAATGGAATCATAGAACCATGGACTGGTTTGGGTTGGAAGGGCCCTTAAAGATCATCTAGTTCTAACCTCCCCATAATGGGCAGACTCCTTCCACGAGACTAGGTTGCTCAAAGCCCCATCCAACCTGGCCTTGAACACTTGCAGGCATGGGACATTCACAACTTCTCTGGTCAACCTGTCCCAGGGCCTTGTCCCTGTCATAGTAGAGAATTTCTTCTCAATATCTAATCTAAGCCTTCTTAGTTTTTGTCCCATCACTCCATGTCCTTGCCAAAATCCCTCTCCAGCTCTCCTGTAGACCTTTGGGTACTGGAAGTTGCTCTGAGGTCTCTCTGATGCCTTCTTTTCTCCAGGTGGAACAGCCTTGACTGTCTCAGTCTATCTCCATAGCAGAGGTGGTCCAGCCCTCTGCACATCCTCAGGGCCTCCTCTGGACTCACTCCAGCAGGTCCATTTTATTGTTGCATTGGGGGCCACAGACCTGAACACAATACCCCAAGTGGAATCTTGTGAAAGAAGAGTACAGGGGTAGAATCACATCCCTCGCTGTCCATGCTGCTTTTGATGCATTTGCAGTCCCAGGGTTTTGGGACTGGAAATGCAGTGATGGCTTAGGTTTGGATTTTCATCAGCCAAGATCCCCAAGTCCTTCTCCTTGGAGCTGCACTCAATCTGTTCTCTGCCCAGCCTGTATTTGTGCTTGGAAAAGGAATAATTAATTTGGCAAATAAAATGTTCTGAACTGTTGAGTCCTGGACCCTTGCTGTGTACGTGCACCAGTGAACCCCAGGTTTAGTACCCTCTCCATTCAAACAAAAGGAGAAAAACTAAAAGTAGCATGTTGTTTTAGATGTAGCAATCCAGATTGTAATAAATTTATAAGAGAAACTTATGGTATATATGTGTTAAATATATATGTATAAATAGGTGTAAAATATATATGTACATGTAAAATGTAAGCATATAAATATGTGTATGTTTTTGTGGCTAGAGCTGGAGACATACTGTACTGTGAAATTTCATTGAAATATTACTCTTGGCCATTCTAAGATATTTTTAATTTTCTGTTCATTTTATTATAATAGTACAGGTTGTAGTGGAAGATGTCTCTGTCCATGGCAAGACGGATTTGACTAGATGTTCTTTAAAGCTCCCTTAAAACCCAAAACATTAAGTGATTCTGTAATTTTATTAATGCAAACTCAAGGGAAATGAAAAAAACTGGATAGAATACAGCATCTCTATTTTTGTACTTTAAATGATTCCTTCACTATTTTTGTCAGAGGTTTTTTGATGTCTGAGTATTATTTCCCTAAATTGAAGACACTTCTCAGGGAAAAAAGCAACTGTGCTCATACAAAAACATATTGGTCTTTGTGAGATGCTTTATTTTAAAATTTGGTGTGTGGTAAAATATGTATATCAGTTTACCATATGTTTACACCAACTGAAATAATTTTATTCTCACTTGCTCCAAATTGTCGGGAAGCCGAAAAATCATGTACTCACACAGTAATCTTTACAAGAGCAGCCTGGCTATTCGTCTTGAGCGACCAACTGGAAAAGAAAAACTAATAGCATCTATATAGCAGTTAATGTGCACTTGTGTTTAATTGGTATCAGCAGCACTGTTAGAAAATTAAGTAAGTAGCCATTTGAGTAAGCAGAAACCTTCATTGCTGTTAGCCTGATATTGTTGTTGCTGTTATGCAGGACTCATAAGACGGGGATAACTCTAGTACTGCAACCCAACATAAAACCAGCTCTCAAAAGCAATATTGTTCAACACCATCTTGCTTTTTGGCTTTCATTTTAGATCTTCTGGAGCTTGGATACAAATGGATCATTTATATTCACACATTTATTTTTAAATGGTTGCCTAATGAAGACTCTGTTCCCTTCCATTGGTGTGTGTGTGTGTTTCATTATTATAAACCAGAACGTGTGGAAGATTAGCTGTTCCTACTTGAAATGTAAATTGCATAGTGTACCAAAAACATTGCTTATCCTCTGTAAATATTTTATTTGAATTTAATACACTTGTACATCTGTATTAACAGACTTTCCCTGATTATAATTGTTTTTGTTTTGTTTTGTTTTTTTTTCTTAGTTCCCCTTTTCAAACCTGAGGGCAAAACATGTTAACTCACAGTGGAATTTGTAAATTATTAAAAATGGCTATATTTGGCATTAGGGGGACAGTTACATCAGAAAAGCCAGACACTTATTAACTATTACACAGGCAGATCACTTCAAGATTAGACTTGTAAGACAGATGCAGGCAAATGATAAAAATAAATATTGTTTATCAGTATAAGAGAGGATGAAAGAATTTTAATCTATTATTTTCAATATCAAAATTCAAACTAGTTTCAGTAGTGCAAACTGAGTTCTAAAATTGACAAGCTTCAGGCCTTCCCAAAGCAGTTACCAGTTTTAGAAATCATATTTAAAAAACCAAAACAAAGAAACCAGCCCTTTGTTGTCAGTCTACACTCTGGCACAGCCTTCTTATTGTAAATAATAAGCAAAAAACAGCTGGACAAGCTCTGAACCACAACATTATGACTGCACTGGAATAACCATTCATATTTCCTCTGTTCTCATTGTCCATATCTTTCCTTAAAAAAATAAAAAGATGGATATTTAAACTGATTTGACATGATGTATGACATAGGGTACATATCAAGTCAGAGTTTAAATCAGCATGGCTTTTTTTGCTCATTTGTCAATTGAATAAATAAAAAAATCACAGCTGAGAAGCGGGAGAACTTTCAGCAGATTGTCATTTATGAAGAAAATAAAAAGAATTAAGCTAAAGAAAAATAATGGACACGTATTAGATTTCTCAAATGTTTACA
The DNA here is from genome assembly GCA_013398015.1 of Oreocharis arfaki. Taxonomy (NCBI): domain Eukaryota; kingdom Metazoa; phylum Chordata; class Aves; order Passeriformes; family Paramythiidae; genus Oreocharis; species Oreocharis arfaki. The sequence goes on from VZRR01008278.1 coordinate 101,177, forward strand.
AGTTTTGAATATTGATCGAAGTTTCTGAATAGAAAGACAGAAATCATTTTTCATTGTCCATACCCAAAGACAACTTGAGAAAGTAAATATACCAGAAACATAGGTGATGGGTGACTTTCATACTGTGCACTTACAGAATATTTAACAGCTCTAAATGGTATCCTCATCCCATTCAATTAAACATAATAGTTCTGTTTTGAACAGCAGAGTCAACACTGAGAAGCAGTAAGTGATGGCAATTGCTCAAAGAGTTAGAGCAAGTAGTACGCAGAAGTGGATTTTTTGTTGGAGAACAACAACGTAGCAATTTAAAAGAAGAGAGGTCTTCATATAAAGAAGAATTATCAATATTGCAAGAAACCTAGTGTTTTACAGGTACTATTTTCACACTATTTTAAAAGAACAGTCACTGAAAAGAGTTTTACTAAGGAAGTGCCTGTTACCTCAAACTATGTTCCATACTACATGCCTACTTTCATCATTTTGAAAGTGGTGTTTCCCTTTCTCCTCCACCTTTTAAACACCTATACAAATTTATTTCAGTTCATAAGTGTGACAAAAGGGATCCTTTTTCCAAATAATTTTTTGCCTATGTATACGCTTCTTGCAGCAGCATTGCCTTTGACTGATGCTCTTGGTGATCCTACCTCAAATTGTTGAGGTTTCAGATCAGGTTTCATTCGTCTTATGAATGGGGTGGTCAGTGTTAACAGATGATTCTTGCAATGTATAATACTCTTCACTGCCTTACTGCTAAAAAATGTGCATGTATGGATATAAGGCAGGGTGCTGGTTTAGGCTGGGGTAGGTTTAGTTTTCTTTGCAGTGGCTCATAATGAGGTTGTGTGTTGGATTTGGCCTGAACACAGGGTTGATAATGCACAGATGTTTTTGTTATTCCTGGGCAGGGCTTATACAGAGCCAAGGCCTTTGCTACTTTCCTTACTGTCAGACCGGCAAGGAAGCTGGGAGGAGACACAGTCTGGACACATGACCCAAACTGACCATATGACATCATGTTCAATATATAAAGTGGAGAGAAGGAGGAAGTGGGGATATTTGGAGTAATGGCATCTGTCTTCCTGAGTCACCGTTACATGGGATGGGGCCCTGCTCTCCTGGAGATGGCCGGACACCTGCCTGCCTGTGGGAAGCAGTGAATTAATTCTTTGTTTTGTTTTGCTTGTGTATGCAGCTTTTACTTTCACTGTTAAACTGTCATTATCTCAACCCACAAGTTTTCTAGCATTTACCCTTTTGATTTCTTCCACTCTTCCACTGGTTGGAGAGTAAGTGAGCAGCTGCATGCATCTTGGTTGCTGGCTGGGGTTAAATCACGACTGACCTGTTGGAAATTATAACAGATTTTAGGAGGGTCAAAGCTGTTCAAGCTACAGGGCACTGCAGTACTGTAAACACAAAACCCCTCCTGCTAAGTGTTGTTTTTGGAATAGCAGCTCATTCAAATTTGCCATTATTGAATACCATGAACTGTATCAAGAAAAATGAAGCTGCAATGTTTTCATGTATTAACTGCTTTGGCAGTTGACTTTCTGCCATCAGATGTTTTGTGGCGTAAAGGTTTGCTTTTCAGCGGTGTATGCTTGTTCACTTCAGCACTAATTTTAGGAGAAAGCTGGTACCTGAAAATACAGTTTTAACCAAGGAAGAGAAAATTTCATAAGTGTTCATGGATTTGGATCTTCAGTACAGACTATACCTTGGCAAACTGTCAGTGCACAATAACGTTTGTAGGTTAATTAGTTAGGGATCACTTGTGTCTCAGAGGCTTAAATTCAGCTCTGAATTGCTCATCAGGCAATCCAATTGATTTTGGTGGAATTACAGAAGGTGTAAGAGTCAATTTTGCCCTAAGAACAGAAAAACTGTGCAAGAGAGATTCGGTGCAACACAAACCATAGCCCACTGGCTTATTACCGAGAACTCACTCAGCTTTATTACCCTCAAGAGAGAGCAGGGAGGGCCCTGTTAGAAGTTCCTCTTGCAACTAAGGAATTAGATAGCCTCAGTGCACTTTAAATTGTACAATATCACAGCTTGCTGCTAAAGTTGCAAAACTTAGTTTGTGATTGCATCAGGGCATAGTTTCTTTCTCTGGGTTTAAAAGCCTTGAACATTCCCTCTTTCTGTGTTGGTGTTATAGTGGTGAGCACCTCCTCACCCTCCTTCTCTGACCTCGGTGTCTGCAGAGTTGTTCCTCTCACATGTTCTCACTCCACTCTTCTCTGGCCACAATTGCAACTGTGCAATAACTTTTTTTTTCCTTCTTCTTAAATATATTATCACAGAGGTTTTACCACCATTTCTAATTGGCCCAGCCTTGGCCAGTGACACCAGTGACACATCTCTCTTTAGAGCTGCCAGGTATTGGCTCTGCTGGACATGGAAGAATCTTCTGGCAGCTTTTCAAAGAAGTCACCCCTGTAGCTGCCCCTCTAACAAAGCTTGGCCATGCAAACCCAATGCAGGGGAAAAAGCCATGTTTTGGAGCAAGTATTAGGTTCACTCTATATAATCTAACATTACAAATAAACTGTGATTGGATAAAGTCGTGGAAGATGTATTTACACAATAAACTTTGCAAGGAGGAGTGCGGTCGAGCCTGACATGGCTTTGCAAGGGAATGAAGGCTGGATGATATCCTAGCACATCTCACAAAACACTCCCCAGCTGTCAGGATTTGTGTATGCAAACAAGTTCTTCTTAAAAGAATGCAGAATGAAACAGAAAGCACCAGAGTATTTTTTGACCAAATTTTCTGCAGAGGGAGGAAAAAGGTCATAAGCATTTGGAAGAGAATGGAGTTGCTTTATTATATCTGTCTCTCTGCTTCCTTTTTCCTGGAAAGAATGGCAGCTTTTTAGATTTTGAGTCACTGGAGCTCATCTTGATAATCTAGTGGTCACTCTGTCTTCAGGGAAAACAAAACCACCCACAGTTCCTGGAAAGTTTACATTTTAGTCCTGTTCAGAAATGAGTCAGCCTTAATATTGCAGACTTCTTGTCTCCAGAAGTCAGTGTCTAGGATACTGATAAGCTGCTTGAAAGACAGGAGGTGATATTGTAAGTACATTTGACACACTAGGGTAAATTGAGTCCTTGAAGTTAAGATAAGGCCTTTTGTTTTAAGGGGAGCAGAGGATTTATCTCGCTGGGGCTAAGGCATTCTGCCAAAAAAGACCATTAACAGCTTTGTAATTCATACTTGCCGTGTTAGCTGGTAGGTCCCCCATCTCTGCAACAGGCAGCTCACCTCTAAAAAGTATATTATGCTTGTTTTGCATGTACTCCTAGCTGTTCATGGGAGTGCCCACAACTTCTTGGACCCACAACTACTGTCATTTTTAGGTATAGAAGTCATGGCTTATTTTTTAGGAAGGGGAACTTTTCTGTTCTAGAAAAGTTAGAATATGTCTATTTCCTAGAAAAACAAACCTATTAATTTACCATCATGGAGACCTTTTGGGTGTCTTTAGTAGGGAAAAGAAAACAAGCAAGCAAAAAATAAAAGGCTACTTTTTTTTGTGACATATAAATTTGGTTGAAGGTGTTACAGATTTGCTGTTCAGCCTATTCTTTTTCCTTTGTCCTTCAGGGGAAAAAAAAAGATTTTTCTTTATTTTCCTTCCTTCCTTCTTTCCTTCCTTCCTTCCTTCCTTGTTGCTAATATTTAAATAATTTTTCAGAGAGTATCACCCCAAAACTTTACAGCCCCATGCCATTTTCATCCTGAAAGATGGAATGAATGAAACACATTCTTGCATTCTGCACAGAGCTTTTCTTTAGGAACAAAGGAATTTGGAACAAAATTCAAAAAAACAAAAAAAACAGAAAAGGAACAAATTACTTTCAAATAAGGAACATAGTTATGTGAAAATAATGTGCTGAAGGTTAATTCAGTCCAGTCTGAAAGTCCAATTAATTCATGTAATCAAAAAATTAAAAAGAGGTCTCATAATCAGTGCAGTGTTTCACCTCATGATAGGAATGGAACAGAGGGAGGGAAGAGTCCTCAAGACTCCTTGACTAAATTTGCCTAATCCTTTGGTTTATAAAATGAAGGGAACAGCCTGATGCATGACAGCGAACAATTCATTTCCACTTGAATGAGTACAGCAAGAGAAAGTGCCCTTTTTAATCAGACAGATTAAATAGGAGCTGTTTCATGGCAAATCAGTGACTTCAGCAATTATAAAAGAAACTGGACATGAACACAGAACCTGTTCCAATTAGTTTCCATTAATGAGTTCCTTGAAGTAGTTTGTGAAAGCAGTAAACAAATGAAACTAAGAACATTTGCAATATGTTTTTCATTATCTTAAATACTTTACTTTCTTGAAGAATCTTAATAGCAGCTCTCTGAGTCTGAAACTAATTTAGATGCTCATATTCATATTATCTACCTTTCCGCTCGTGCCCCCCGCTTAGCTGATGTTTATGACTGGAATCTCATTCCACTTTTAGCATATGCACAAAACATATCCTTTTCACCGTCACTTACCAAATTGTGCTGTGTATATGTTTGTGAGTGTGTGTGGTGTGTGTGTGTGTGTGTGTGTGTGTGTGCGTGTCTCTAGGGATGAGGTATCCAGGGAGAGTGAGGATCCAGGAGTATTTATTGGACTGTATATATAGATACAAGGCCCCAAGTGGGTACGCTCAGATACCCATAGCCATCATGACTTCACCAGACAGCTTTTTCCTATTAACTTTCAGCTGTGATTGGCTTTTCTGTAGTACAAATTGGATTTGTTCTTATCCTTGGTGTTGGCCCCCAGAGTGTCTTTAGACATATGAGGAGATCCTGCATCTCTTCCTACCTGGTTCAATTATGTCTCCCCATGCTTCCTGTCACAACGACACTGTCTGCTTTAAAACACCTCAAGCAAAAGCTGCAGAGACATTCATGGTAATCTCCCTATCTTCCCAAATTAAACTAAACTCCTGCTACTCATTAGTTGTGTCATTTTAAACCTACCGCATGTTGCTACCTTGTTTTCCCCAGTTCACTGCTCAGAGGGTCCTCCTGTACTGGTGGCAGAGACAGACTACTGCTCCTTCTGCTAAACTTCCTTTTGACTCTAAACTTCTTTTCCACTGTTCTTTTTTTTTTTTTTGCCTTTGATTCTATCCGTTCATAAAAGTGTATTGAGTTCTAAATAGTTGTCTCCTATTGTGTTTTCCCAACTTTAAGGCAAAAGCAAAATAGATGCCTCAAGTCTCAGAAATCTTTCTTAGTCTTTCCTTTTCATTTGTCATAAATATTTGCAATTGCTTTTTATTTTTTTTTTGATCTATAAGTTTAATTGGGAAAAAGAAGACTGACTTTGTTGTTGTTGATGTTTGTTGTTTGCTTATTTCTTTTTTCCCAAACTCATATTTCAACAAAGCACACCTTCAACTGGTGTTAGAAAGACGCTTATAAAGTACAATAAATCCTTCTTCTGTATATCCCTTAACTTCACTTGTGGAATAGCTTATTTTGGAACCTTTCACAGAGGACACAGGTGAAATTTTCCTTGCCGGAAATTCTGTTTGGGCTCAGATATCCCAGGGCGAGTCTAACCTGCCCCAGATCCTGTACCGGTGGACATATCATGTTCTGTGAATGCAGTCCTAGTTCTCACCCTTCACTCCCAACCCTTTTCTCTTTGTGCAAATTTTCAGCTTTTTGTGTTCCCTGCTTTCACCCACGCATTCCTAGAGTTAAGCAAACTTCTGAGCTCAAGCACGTTTTGTTCATCTCTTGCAGACAGTGAGGTAAACACTGTAAATGTATAAAAACATGATTTCAGATTAGTCATAAGAGCCACCCTAGAATCCATAAAGTCCAGCACCAGCCCAAGCAGATGACACCCATTCCCAATGCAAATTAAATTCCATCTTTTTCAACAAGAAAGATGCTAAAGTAAAAATGAGATGCTCATTGAGCTGCTTTTGTGTTCTTTGTATATGAGATCGTTATATTGAAAAATCTCACTTAAATATTAATTTCTTTAAGTTGCAAAAACAGATTTTTTGTCCCAGCATCTCAAATGCCTAAAATTTTAAGGATAAAAATTTTCAACCCTTGACCCTTGTTCTTGTGCTGTACGAGGCTCCAGTTTTTTGTGCTATTTTTTCAGACTCTTGCTCTGTCTCTAATGCAAGTATAATATTACTTCAACAAACTAATATTATTGCAATTGCATTTTAAGACAC
>VZRR01008278.1:107420-166672 GCA_013398015.1 Oreocharis arfaki
CCCCCCCCCATTTTGGTGAATGGAAACTCTGCTATTCCAGCCTGACTTGAGCTAGAGTTTGGCAAGCAACAGATCAGTATTGGGTAATCCTCTCTTTATTTGGAGGAGTCCGTTATTATGAGGTAAAGTCAACAAACATGGAAATTACTGGAAAGTAAAGACCTCTCCAGAGGAGCTCCAGAACTTGTAACTCTGTTCAAGACCTGCTTGTTGTGGTTTGATCTGCACAGTATAAAATGTAGTAAGCCAAGCATCTGCTAACAGAAATGTACAGAATGAAAATGCAGAGAGCCTTCCCTCTGACGAGATCTTGCAGCTCTCTAATCCTGCTCTCACAGTTTGGCAGGAAAGGTACAATACTGGCAGGAAAAGAAATAGGCTGTATCCTTTCTGTGCCTCAGAACCCTCTACCCTGCAATAAAGACAGCAATGCAATCAAGGCTTTACCCCTCTACTGAATTCAGAGAGCTGAGGAAAATCATCAGCATGGTTTTAAAACATAGCATCCTAACTGGGGACTTCGAGTCTAATAAGGGAAAATATATAATAAGGTTTAGAAACAAAACCATTGTTAGAGATTTACAGTTAAGATGTCTCTCTGTAAGAGTAGCCAGGATTAAGAATAAAAAAATAATGAGGTTTCTGTATGCATGGACAAGGATTTTTATTTATTCTTATGCTTCTCAAGATTCCATTGAATATGTTGTGCCTGCTTTTGGCAGCTGAACAGTGTTCATTCTCTGCACAGGGCATCTGTATCCAGCAAAGATATGGGAATGCAGATTGAAATGAACCTCTGTGCGTTGTGTTTGATTTGATGTCACTAGAGAAACCTCAACATCTGTTATGCAAACTGCTATGGAAGAATTCAGCTTTTACCCACACAATTCTCATAGGCATTATTTCTGTCTGCAATCTTTCTTGCACTAAGGAAAGAGTGTCTCCTCAGGAAATTTACTGATGGTACAAAGCTGTGAGGAGGGGCCAATACCCCAGAGTGCTGTGTAGGTCTTCAGAAGGACCTCGATGGGTTGGAGAGACAGGCAGAGAGGAACCTTCTGAAATTCAACAAAGGCAAACACAGGGTGCTGCACCTGGGAAGGAATACCCCCACACAGCAGCACAGACTGGGGGCTGACCTGCTGGAAAGCAGCTCTGCAGTGAAGGACCTGGGGGTCCTGGTGGGCAACAAGCTGCCCATGAGCCAGCAGTGTGTCCTTGCAGCCAAGAAGGCCAATGGTGTTCTGGGGTGCATTTTCAACATGTCAAGGGTGGTGATCCTGCTCCTCTGCTCAGCTCTGGTGAAGCCGAATCAGAAGTTCTGTGTCCAATTCTGGGCTCCTCAATACAGGAGAGGTATGGAGCACCTGGAGCAGGTCCAGAAGAAGGTGACAAAGATGATTAGGGGACAGGAGCAACTCTCTTATGAGGAAAGGCTGGCAGAGTTGGGTTTGTTCAGCCTCAAGAAGGGACTGAAGGGAGGGTGTCAAGAGGATGAATCCAGGCTCTTCTTGGTGGTGCCAAGCATTAGGACAAGAGACAATGGGCAGAAACTGATGCACAGAAAGTTCCACCTGAACACAAGAAAGACCTTTACTATGTGGGTGGTAGAACACTGGAACAGATTGCCCACAGAGGTTGTGTAGTCTCCCTCAGTGAATATAACTTGAGAACCTTCAAGACACAATCCTGTGCAACATTCTCAAGCATGACCCTACCTGAGCAGGGAGGTTGGACCACTGTAGTCCTTTCTGCCTTTACCCATTCTGTGATTCTCTGATTCTGTGAAAGAGTAGATGGAGATGGGAGGTGCTCTTCTCAGTATCAATGTAATCTGAAAATAAATAGATAGAAATGCCATGAGTTTATCACTGAATATCAGTCCATTTATACTCGCATGTGCTCTGAGTGCCAGAAATGCCTATTTAAAAGAATATTTGGCATTTGTGTACTCTAGCGCAAGGATCTTAGGCCGTGCTATGGGATATAGCATCGCAAGAGGACATTGAAACTATCAATGGTCTCAGAAAAAGGCATCAGTGCTTTGCCTGCTCAGCCTATATACCTTGCTTTCCCTCGAAAGGAAGCTATTAATGTCGCAATATGCTACCTATTCCAAAATATCCCTTGATTACACATCGCTGAGGTATTGCATTACAACTAATATCCAGTAATATCACTGGTAATGCTGAAAGATTGTGAAAAGTAATGTGAGATAAAAATGCTTCTGCTTTTATGGATTTAGATACAGAATTTAATAATAAAAATAGAAACAGTTCATGTGCTTCAAGTTTTAAAGTGTATTCAAACATATAATCTCAACAAAAGGAACTAGGAGGATTTTTTAAAGCCTGGTATAGGTACCTAATTTGTAATAGAACAGGGACAATGACCTAATGTCACAAGGTCATTTAAAATTTCAGGCCAGCTGCTCTTTCCAGTCAGATATCTGTCCTCCAGTGGACACATAACTGTGTGATGTCTGCTTCCATTGCTTGCTGCAAGGATTTTTTCCACATTTGCGTCCAAGTGCTGATGGCTCTGGGGCTAAGTGAATGAAGGATCTGCAGCAGAACTGCTAGGGAATGAATTGCTGACAATCAGCTCTCTAACTAATTTTGAGAATGTGTGCATGTACTTCTACCTCAGCAGAGTAACGGATAAAGTGCATAGACATTAGAGTGTTATTGCCTTTTCTACATCTTGTCAGCAGTTTGTGATATGGAGTGGTGTATATGTTTCTGAATTGTGCAGATAATGCCTGCCATGAATAAATATTTTGGCAGGGTAAGATTGCTTTCTTATGAGCCTTAATTTGCATTTTTTGTCTGCGAGAGCAATCAGTGTGCATACCTTGTATACCACTTCTCTTTTTGGCAGTACTATTGTTATTACAGAGTACTTAGCAATGCTTACGCAGTCATATTACTCAAACAACTGGCAGGTGGTTTGTTCTACAGGTGGATAAACTCTAGTGCATGGTAAACTGCAAGTATCTAGAGGAAGTGTTTTGTCCCATCTTTGTTGACCACCCAGCCATCTGCCTGATTTTCTTTAAAAGTATGGCCCGTGGTGATTTGACAGAAAGTTGTGTAGTATTCGTACTAAGGTGTTTAATCACCACTGTAACATCCCAGCAAGCCCTTACTTGCCGAAATCTGAATTAGTTGGGCAGATGTATAGACTGGGAAGTATTCCAGATATTCTTTAAATAAATATAACCTTTAAAAGGTTCAATAGCAGCTGTAGTACAAGTGTGATCCTTGACTGCATAATCACATCAAATACTACCAAGGAGGTGCTTTGCATAACATAGTGATGAGGGATTCAGACACTTGAAGGAAAGGAAAAATCATAAGATCCCAGCAGTCAGTCCTGTTCCACACTCTTTGAGGTACTTAAATCCCAGGATGATATAGCACTCATATCTGCAGCAGTGTTGTCTAACTCCTCCAGGTATCAGGAACATGCATTTCTAAAGGTTACATAGTCTTTAAAATAATTCATTTGAACTAATTTATTGAATAAAATAATTTGTCCACGAATATTAAGCAGAAAGACACCACCTGCTGCTCAGGAAACCAGTGGGACCCAGAAGGCTGGATGACTGTGTAGAGAAGTATTGGTGTATAACTGCACTAGTTTAGATTGTTTTCTAGTGTGTGTCCTTTATTGCAAGCCTTAGGAGGTTATACGTCCTATGATCTGATCTAATCCAAATGTTTTTTGTTCCTATTCCACAACTGAGTTACTATATGGCAATAATCATACTATTATGTATTATTGCCCTTATTTCTCCTTCCATATGGAGTATATGGTTTTTGGGTCAGGAAGTGTCTCCACCTGTGTATTTGTTCAGTGCCTGGCAGAACAGAGCTGTGATTTCAAAGGGTGTTTAGGATAATATTAAAGTATAAATGCTGCTTTATATCCCTTAGGTAATGCTGTATACAGTGGCCTGGGAACATCTAAGTCTGTTAAGAGAAGGAAATGTAGTAATTAAGCACTGTTTAGGAAATTCAGATATTTTTATCTGTGTTTTTGATACTTAAGGGGATCCTTTCTTTTTCATGATATCTCCTGTTTTGCTAAATGAAGAGCTGGAAATAGGAAGATCAGTTTTCAGGAGAGAAAATCATGGCATAGTATTTATTTTTTAATATGCCATTTTTCCTGTCATCATTTTGATTAAAGAATTATTTCTGGAAAAAAAAGAGGATAGGTTCAGTAACTAACACTGCTGAATATACAAGTCTGGCTCCAAATGTTATGTATCTCTTAACTAACATAGTTTCACAAGGACTTTGGAAGCTAATGAAGGAATCACATCCTCTTAGCTCTGGATTCTCCTTTATCCTCTTTTCTCAGCAAATCTGTGACTAAACAGTCAATCATTCATGTGAGTAAGTGGCAAAACAGTGAAGAATGTTATCATTAGAGATTTTCTTGTCTTACAAGATACTTTTTTACTAGAAAAAATTTATAACATAAGTGAAAATATTGGAATCCAGAGACCTGGTTGCATGATTTTGTTTCTGTGGCTTATTCAGCTTCAATAAAAATGCATAAAAGCAGAGCAACAGATTCACTCTGCAGAACCAGCACAGTTCTAATTTGTGCCTATATCCATTTTACAATTATTCTGTTTGAAAATTTGTTTTACATATGATGACTTTCACATCCACCTTCCTGAAAAACACCTGTGCTGTTGTGAAAACAGGGCAAAGAAACATTTTCTTTCTCAGAAATTAGATTGTTTTGCTTAACACTTTAGCTTTGGATTGTTATACTAAACACATATTTAGCTTTTCCTCTTGCTGCTGCTAAGGGTCTGCTTCATGCACTGGTTAAAGAACTGCAGTTCCTTAAAGCAAGACTCACCCCATCCCTGCTATTTGAGCTCCTTGATCACCAGAGGTGATCAGGCAATCTCACTTGGAAATGCTTGTACTGTAAAACAAGTCAGCTCTGCACTTCATAACTTCTGCTTATTGCCATTGCAAGGCAGCTGCATCTTTTAGATTCCTCATCGATTGGGTCAGTAAGATTCCAAGTTCTAAGAAAAATACATTCATTTAATGATTAATGAGGTAAAAAGGCTTCAACTAAGTTACTAAGAAACATTACAGAGCAGTCTAAAGTTGAAAACTGTTTAAAATGCTGTCTTAGGTCATTAAGTATATTTTTCTGTGTTAAAAAACTCAGAAGTTATTAAACATGTTTGTGGAAGCAAGAAATTGGGCCATTAAAATTCTTCATTTCCCACAAAATAAAAATGTGGTTTCAAGGCTTAGAGAGTTTTTGATATGACATTTGAGCAGCTTAGAGCTCAGACAAATGCAGGGTCTTTGACATCACTTTAATACTTGGATAACTTTCTATATGCAAGTTTTCCTTTTTGAGCTTGAGAGCCCTACTATGGGTAGGAGTGACTGGCAAATGAATGGATTCACTGAACAAAACTTTACTACACCCTTAATTCGTCTTCAAATAAAGCATCTGGGTTGTTCCTCAACTGTCCCATCTCCTTCTTCTCGTTCCCTCTTCCAGTCCAAAACACACTGATTCCAGTTCATTCAACACAATGTATTTGATTTATAAAACAAAATTAGTTCTTGCTGATGTCTTAGCTTTTCTTCTCTTTTACTGAGCAAGACTGGCTGTCCAGACCAATGTGCCAAGGAAACTGAAACTGCCTCCCACTGAAATCATTGGGAGCGAGAAGAAGAATCAAGGTTCAATTCTAATCCTAGTATAGAAATGTATCATTGTTGGTGAAGTTTATCATTGCTTCCAAAAATTATGGAATTAATCCAAGATTCGTACATGCAAGAAACATCAGCTTCTTGCAACCGAGACTCACTCTAATAATTGGAACAGGCAGTAAATCACACTTTCATAACTGTCTCTCAAAGTTTAGAAGAGTGGCAATTACCTTATCTTTTCACTTTTCCATTTATTAACTCTTTCAGAGCAGGGAAAATGACACCTGAGAACATAGCTTTCTGATCTTGTTCACGCTAAAGTATTTTTGAAAGCAGAGGAGAAATTTAAATAGAAATCTGTTCTACATAGCTGGAAATCCAGAAGGATGAAGCTCACAGGAGACCTCCGTAAAATGTTTGTGGCTCAGATCAGGTGCTCAAAGGTGATGATTATTAGCAAGATAAGTCACAAATGTTAACTTTTCATGAAATTTTAGTGGACTGGAAAAGTCTGATTCTTGGTGACGAATTTTAAAAAACCCATAAAATTACTTTTCTACTTTGCATAGTTCTCTAATGTCTGCATAGATGCTTACACTGCTTCGTTAGATGCATATATAGATTAAAACTCAAATGTATTGTAGGTATTTTGACGTGGGAAGCTGAACATCTTAAGATAATCAGCTCTATATATGCTGAGACATTGAAAAATGACACAACACTAACAAGTCGACCTTCCAGTCATGTCCAGAACATCATCACAGGTTATCCTGATGTATTATGAATGTTAGAACACTGGCAATGATTTCAAGGTTTGGAAACTGTTTGATTTCAGAAGGAGAAAAAAGCCTCGAAAGACATATTATAATCTGGTAAAATTTAGACATATTTTTGTGAGTTTATTTTACACTAGACTATAAAAAGTATTAAAGAATGTGGGAACGTATCTATTTGTTCCCATTAAGGAACTTATACTAGACTCTTATATTTACAGTCAGAATACTTTTGTTGTGAAGCATCAAAGGGAAATCAAGGTATCTTTAATCACTAAAATCAATTTTCTTAAAAAATACCTACTCTTGTGGTTCTCAGGGAGCGCTCCATGCAATCAATAGAGAGAGCCCTTCTAATGGAAGTGGCCTTTGCAGCACGCTTGGTTATAGTTTTTTCTTTGTATTAGGATCATCATAATCATCATCTATGGCATTTGTACATCTGTCTAGGTCAATAAAAAAACCCCCAATCTATTTTAATTTACTTTCAGTCAATTTCACTCCATGTATCTTAGTGTTAACAGGTTCTAAAAGTAAATGTATTCAATTATGGTATTTCACTGGTTGTATTAAAAAGGACAATGTTTTTTTAAAAGTGTATTTATAGGTACTATATTGACTTTTTTACCTATCAATCAGAGATGCTGGGATCAACTGCAGACCAAATTTCTCTGCTCCAACTGACAGTGGGATGTAATTCTTGTCTAGAAATATGTGTATTATCTGCATATACTGTAGGCTAGCTAGCAGAAATTCATTCCATCTGCCTGTTCTCTGTACAACATTTATGAAGAAAGGATGTAAATATTTAATACATCTTAGAATGCAGTATAATACTAAGAACTTGACTATGTCCAATCACATTAATGGATTCAAATCCCACATGTCCATGGTTGGCTGTGTATTAATAGAAGAGAAAAAGGCACTGAGATGTGTTCCTGCAAACAGGCTAGACTGGCTTCATGCACTGACAAGATTAATTGCAGACCTCTGAACCTGATATGTTTTCTTAATATCCAACATGGCTTTTACTTTCCTCATTCAGGCTGAAATGTGTGGCTTGCTCTTGCATAATTCAACACCAGTCTTCTCTGTGTGTGGCACTGTTTTTAGTCATTGCAAGTGCCTGCAAATTACTGAAGTCAGTGATACCATGCACAGCAGTTTGCTTAGAGTTATTCCAATGATTACGGAAAGAAGAAAATAAGCTTCTTTCCAAACTCTCAGAAAACTGCAGAAGAGACAGTAGTCATAATTTCTAGGATAGTACAAAACAATTTTTCAAGGGTTTCTTTTGTGCATGTCCTCTTTACTCAGTGGGAAATAATACAACATGTAGATTCCACTCTCTGATGTGGCCCAAGTTCACTTTACATCTGCTAATTGAAGTGTTCCAATATTTCTTCTGGAAGATGATACTTTACATTTTTAATTTATTTTTTTCAAATAGTATGCTGACTTAATCTGCTAGGTCACAAAAACCACACATATTTAGAAACTGGCTGTTACATAATATACGAAAGTGCACTGCAAAATTAATTCTCCTTAGCTGGGACTATTCCAAAGCTCTATGATGGTGAAAGAGCATGGAAGTAAAAAAAGGATCATTAGTTACATAAAATATATCCAGCTTTATTAGCCCATAAAATAAGGAATACAAGTGTTCATGAAGACATAATGCCAAAGTTTATCCTCTCTAACTGAAGTTTTATACTGAAGGTGCTGAAGACATACGGGGCTGTATCAGCCATAGGATCGCTATTTAGTAAAAAGCAAGAGGCAGGAATGGGCAAGAAACCAGCAAGCCAACCAATCACGCGAAACACTTGGTGGAAATATGGGGAAAATATACTTTCTTTTGAAAAAGACATATCATTTTTGAAATTTTAATTGAACTTGGGTAGTGTTTCATCAGTCCCAAGATAGTGATGATTCAGTTTATAAAGGTTAAAACAATTCTGCTCCTTGGTCTCTAATATTCTGGTATGTGTTTCAGCAGCCGATCTCTTTTTTCTCTTAATCCTGTGATGTCTTCAAATTAGTAAAATAATGTGTGTGTGTTCTGTGATGCAATATTGTGCACAACATAAATGAGCAATTCATGAAATCTGTAGAGTGGTGTACTGAAAAAGAAACAGTGTTGGAAGGAATTTTGAGGTGGGACCTGAACTGAGACTGGACTTGACGATCTCCAGAGGTTCCCTCCAACCTAAAGTGTTCTGTGACTACAATTCTGGGCTTCAGAATTATTCCAGGAACATGAAAGACTCCTAGGTAGACAATGATATGTTGAAAGTAGTGGAAATTTGACAATGTCAATGATGACTCATCAAAATATAGGGGGTGTCCCTATACCTATGACTGTTCTAAAAATCCCAGAAAGAAATTCTTTGCTTATATTTGTCATGAATGCAAAGTTTGTAGCAAATCTTAATTACGGTGATTTGAAGTTTAGTTAGAATGCTTAGTGTTTTGGGATCAGTAGTTTCATTTTTAATGCTGGTCGTTAATTCTATGACAATTTTCCTCTTTAAGAAAATCTAAAATAAAATCCTCTAATGAAATATGTCAACTCTCTTGGGAAGTTCCTTTAGTCCAGAAGTGAATTTCCACATACATGTGCAACAGACAGATGAATGAACTGCTGAATTTCAGCCCAGAATAATCAACCCCCTGTTGGAAAACTCAGCATGTCCACGACCAATATTGAAGAATCAGATGTGAATTAAAGAGAGGAGAACACTAGTTCCTGGTATCAGTTTAACCACTGCAGAGCTCTATTCCCTTTGGGTTTTTTCTCTCCAGGCTCATCCTATTTTTTTTTTTAAAGAAATAAAATTGGATTATTAGGATTTTTTTAATCTGGTCCCCTCCTATCTACAGTTGGTATATCTTGATATGAGTGAGAAATCATCTCTAGAGATTACCAATGCAGGAGAAGAAATTTGATGTATATCCAAATAAGAATTCAGAATATTCCATCTCAAAATTATGACATGACATATACAAATGTATTTTAGATGATTGGGGATATTATAATGTGTTAACTGTATTATTCCTCTTCCTTTAGATTCTGTAAGCAAAAACAATAATAGTAATTTAATGTCAAGTTTAAAACTTGATATTACTATTTTGTCCATATTAAAACGTAAATTTTATCCCCACTTTTTAGTTATATAGATGCAACGTATGAAAGCAATAGATGCCTTGTAGACATCTGTGCAGAAATGGCAGATGAACACAGTGTTCTGGATTCCAGTTTGGGCTATTCTGTGCTATTGTTGTCTGAACGTGATAGGTTCCTTTTTCATATGATTTATAACTTGTCATTACAGGACACTGTAGTCCTCCAGACAACATTAATCTATCGATGATTCTGAAGTAAAGACGTGATTGATGCAGTACCAGAAAGTGGTGACTTAGGTAAGCTCTTCTTTTCTTTTCAAATCTTTCTTGCTGAAATGCGTAGCTAGACTAGGATCACAGAGCTATTCTAACTTCTGAGGCACAGAATACAAAATTCATTGAGACTCTCATTTGTTTTAATTTTTATTTTTAGGATAAACCTCATTATATTTTTATTAGCTTTTTAAAAAACACTTTAATTAAACAAAAATATCTGGTTTTATAACTTTCACCAAGTGATTTTAAGGAATTTTTAGGTTGTTATCTCTAATCCGCCTTGGGTTGACATCTCTTTTATATTTCTTACTGAAATGGATATCAACATATCTCCTTTCACTTCTCTCAAGGATTTTATACTGAATTCTCTTCTGCTGTGCCCAGAACTTTTGGAAAGGTATCAATGAAGTGATTTTCTTCTCTTGTTCAAAAATCAGCAGTAGGAGTGATACTTAGGGATTTGAAGACACAAATAAGGCTCTGCTTTTAAATTCTCAAGTATTATGTTTCTACCTCTCAAATGCTGTTCGGATCTCTCAGAAACTTCTACACTGTTCCTCCTAGAAAATACCCCTTACATCCTCCACAGTCAGATAAGTTCTTCATAACCAATCTTTGCAAAGGACAGAAGAAAAACACTAACTGTAAATCCAAAGAGATACATTTAGTCTACAATTGTCGTGCTCTGATCTGGTTCTGCATTTCAAGACCCTTCAGAAATAATATGTGAAAAGCTAAAAGGAACACTCCATGTAATTTGACTGCACTGAGATTTTATCTTATTCCACAATGTAATAGACAAAAATCCTTTACCTGGTCAAAACATGACCTAATTCACTGACAGCATTGCTACACATCTTTAAGCAGTGTAGATGGCATCATTTTAAAATTACGGACATAACACTAAAAGACAAAACTGGGAACAGGGCGAGTTTGTTGGCATGTAAAGCTGCTATCAGAAGGGTTAGGAGAGTACAGAAGGAGGAAAAGCTGTAGTGACAAATCAACCCCATGTAGGAAAACAGTATGAAAGGCATCCTATAAGCTAAGTTAAGATGCATAGCTGCATACTGATCTCATTCTCCTGTCCACTGCCTGGCTGGGTTCCTAATCATTCACAGCTACAGGTATGTTGTTGCTGTATCTACCAGAAGAGTTTTTCCGACATTAAACTTACTGATGCCTTCCATCTCTGTCTGGGGCATGCAGGAGTATTGCCAGCCTCAGTGTTGCTTTTGTGTATGTGGTGGGCTTGCCTTGGCTGGACACCAGGTGCTCACCAAAGCCACTCTATCACTCCGCCTACTCAGATTAATTTATTTCCCATCAAATCAGTGTACGGTAATGGCCAGTGTTGGTCTGTCCTCTGACAGCTGGCATTGGCTCTGTCTGACAACAGAAGCCGCCCCTGTAGACACCTGGTACCAAAACCTTGTCATGTAACCCTAATATAGAATATCAATAATTCTTTAATGACTGCCTGCACAGTTATTTCAATTGTACGTTTATTGAATTCAGAATACCCTCTTTCAGTGATATTCCCCAAACATAATAAGGTCACATTCCCATAGGTCCTGCTCTAGGTAGTGGATGGGGGAGACTCCTGTGTGAAATGGGGCATGTTTCAGAGCAGGAGCCTAATTTTGGATGTTGACTTTTAGAGATATTGATCTTTCTCCATTGCCTACAATTAAACTCAGGGCTCTTAAGCCTCCTGGAGCTAAAGCAAACCTGTATGACCATATTCTCTTCTCACGCCTTCTTTTGCTTGTGTTTTATCTTTATACTAATTTCCATGCATCAGCCACACAAACAAATATCAGACACAGAGTATTTGATTTGTAACGATGACTTTGGCATTGTAAATGGTGGCTACAGAATGTGGCAAGGTCTAGAAGCTTATAACTGCAGTTTCAGACGTGGCATATCAGTACCTTTTGGAAGGAGGCTGTTAATCTTGTACATGGAACACATTCCAGCATAATACAGAGTGCTGCAGTCGTGTCCTATGTATTTCTCCTAGCAAATGAAGTGTTGCCAGTAGCAGGCCTTGAGGGATCAAGGACCTGTTGCTTCCAGAAGAATTTCGTAGCAGATATTTGGCAATCTTTGCCCTGCTTTGGCTGAAGATTTTATGCTCTGGTCTTTGGAGAGGAAACCTTGTCAGAAGTGAGTGACATCTCACAAATCATGCAGCATAATCTGTTTGCTCAAAAGTGCAACATTAGCAACTGGGAAACTGAGTGTTTGAGCCCTGGATATGTTGCTGAGATTTTGGCTTTTCTTGATGATTTTTCCCTTTTTCTTTAAACATAATTTTGTTCGCTCACTCTTCAGAGCTCAGTTTAAGTGTTCTGTGTTCATTCTCAGCCCTTTCTCTGCTATGAGAAGTCAAATTCTTGGTAGCACCATCTGTCCATGAGAAGAAACGTCAACAAAATAAATGTATTGTAGGTATACAATACATTTATTGTATAGCACCATCTGTCCATGAGAAGAAACGTCAACAAAATAGTGGGGTGCAGATGCAGTATTCCAGTGTTTTCCAGTATGACTAACTTGGGAATGAGGACACATTCAGTTTCCAGTTGGCTTTCTTTAGGATTGTTCCAAATTATCTCTCTGAGCTAGAGCAAAGAATATGGAATTCACCTGGGTTTTTTTTCTGAAAATGTAAGAGTATGCTGAAACAGAAAAGTACAACTATCTTCCACGATTTAGACCAACATAATAAACATGACGCAAAGAGATCTAACCATCATTGTAATTTTCTATTTAAATTTTTTTTTTTTACTATTCCTATAAAAGCATCAAAATTATTCTTTATCTTTTAAATCAGACAAATATTTGCACCAGTATTTTAATGACCTTCAGGCCATTATCTCAGGCTCTTGAATATACATCTTCTGATATCACCTTGTGTGCTGTAAGTTTATTTTTTAATTGAATCCAATATTTGGTATATTGTATCAGTTGATTAAGGTGGGTTCTTATTCATAAATTACATGGGTTGATATATTTGGTGGAAAAATTGAGGCTTAGAGCATGTAAATCATATAATCTTTGAGTGGATTTGGTTGGAACTTACCTATGGATGCTATTTGATCTTAACCACTCCAAATAAGGTCAATTTTAAACTAGAAGTGTCTTCAAAGGGAAGGAAGAAGCAAATTGTTATCATTTTTTTTCTGGTTTTCTGTTTGTTGGTTGTGTTTTTTTCCTGAAATAAATATTAAGACATCTTCTGTATTTTGCAGATTTTTTTTTCAGAAAGATATAGTTTAAATTCACCAGAATTACTTTAAAATGTAAAATTAATTGCATTCTAGTGCCCACTTAGTTGTGAAATTAGAGTTTAGAAATTCTAATGCTCTTCTATGCATTTAGAAATTCTCTCTGTTTACTTTTCACATACAAAAGAAAAAACACCCTAAAACTAGGCATGAATGAGTCACTTGACTCCATTCCATCTTGAATATGAAAAATGAGCAACAAGATGAGTACCTGAAATGAACTTGAAAGATTAACAAGTAAAATGTGCAAAGGAAGTGTTTATTTTTCAAATTAGTTCATGTCTCCGCTAAAGACATGGCAAGCAGAAATATATTCATTTCTTTAATGCAAATAACTTGACATTTTGACAGCCAGAGAAGCAAGTAGTTCCTAATGAAGCCATTGATCAGTACCTCTTCAACATTTAGTACTTCAAAATTTTTATCTGCAGCCAAAGAACATATTTCTAACTAGAAAAGTTAATGAAGAAGAAGTGTTTTTCCTAGTTTGGTCTAGGACAGTACTGTGAAATTTGCTTTGAGAAAACAGAAAATTACTCCAACTGTGAGTGAATTTATGAATTAAAATATGTCAGAAAAGGCACTTCTAACTTTATCACATCATATGTCCATCATAAACAAGATATTACAAACAAACCCCAGTGCTCCTCTTGATCTTCAGCTGTGCCAGTACAGCAATAACTCTCTGTCTTAGCATCATGTTTTTCCTAATATGGAGAGAACTTTTGGGTGATCACAGATGTGTCATCCTTCCATGCTCCTTGTCTCTGTGTAGTAATGTGCTCATGGTTGTGCCTGCACTCCCATCTACTGGTTAGTCCCTATGATCATGGTACACAAATCTGGAAAAGAAGGTGGATCCTGAAAAAGTAATGCCAGAAAAATGATAATTCGTCTTATTAAAAACTTTACTACTTTCTGTTTCTGCATAAGCCAACAGTTCCTAGATAATTTGTGTTTTCACAGTGAGTGGCACCCTCTTAAGAGGTATTTTGGTGTTTTCCTTAGTAAAAGGGTTGTGACCAACAGATTTTCTCGGAAGTAGGACCTATGCTGGAAGTAATATCCCAGGCACTATGACTTCTCAGAAGATTTGTAGTGATAATCTTTTGCTTTTAGTCATTTACATTGGACTTGTCAATTTATTCCTGAGGACTATTGTCATCCCCTATGGCCATTGACAAAAAAGAGGTGCATATACAACCAGAAGCTTGGATTTGAGACTAGAAACATATTGTGTTTCTGTGTTGTAGGACAGAGAGAAGCATTTAGCTGTACTAATAATTAAATTCCCATTACAAAATGCAGTGTCTGGACCTCCAACTTACTTATATCTAGAATGGGAAAGATTTTTTTAGTTATAAATGAAAGAAAACTAATTAGCGTAATTTTTGCACTATATGCTAATGCAGTCAAACTCTTTTAATACCAATTAAACATGTTAAAACAAAATGCTTTGTCAAATTAAAGATTAATCTATTAAAAAAATAGATTAGCTCAGTTCCTTGTTAGTCTTCTGGGTTTATCTTAATATATTCTTATTTTTAACTTGGTTTGTAATTGTCAAATATCATCTGTAACAATCAAAGTTACAACACAAGGATTCAAACTAAAGGCACAGGTTTCTTTGTCATCATCACCACAGATTAACAAAACGATAGTAGATAAGATGCCTTGCAGTCAGAGCACCCATATTATCCGAAAGGGCAAGCAGCCCTAGTATTAAGAGATGTTCCCTCGAGAGAAGAGTCTCTGATTCAGTGATTATCTTCAATATAGTAAGACTGAATTACTTCAATCACTGCATAAATGACCAGAGTTAGAGTTATAATGAAAATTCAGGGTTGAAAATAAGGAGCTGGAATAGCAAAGAAAGAAGCTAGGTGAAGTCAAAGCAAAGGGAGCAATATAGAGCTATGCTTGAAAAGTAGTAGCTTCCCTGGCTAAGACTTACAGTCGTGACTTGAGATTTGGGATGTGTTTTATTTCTAGAAAGGGATTTTAGCAGTTTCAACAATGGATGTTTGACACTTCTAAGATTACAGATGAAGCCGAATACTTTAAATCAGATGCAAGTTGCTAGAGAAATCCATGCGATTACACACAATATTTGTGAAGGAGATTAATGTCCAATTTCCTGCAGCTTAAATGTTTAAATATTTTTTGTGTTGGTGTTATGCTTTCTCACATACTGTCTTATGTGACCATCACACTTTATATAATAATTTATTAATGAATATTGAAATGAGCAAAAGGTTAATAAGTAAAAAAAAACCCCTTTGTAAAAGTTGGCGTTTATTAAAATGACAATGATGTTAATTGGGAGGTCTGGAATCAATCCAGTGCTGAAGAGTGGCAACATTACAATATTATTCTTTTTTTCCCCTTATTTTTGTCTTTTGAGATCTGACAGTACGTAATAGTGACTCATATATCAGGAAGACTTATGCTCTTTTCAAGTAGGTAAAAAAAAAGAATAAGGAATCTGCATTGTGAATACAATTAATGTGAACAAAATTAACGTGAACATTGATGAAGCAAGCTGGGTGAGTGCAAACATATGTAACTGACTTATAACTACATTTGAGCACTCTACCCTTTGACTCTACCCTTCTACTAAAAATTCTCATGCAAAGTCACTGCACTGTGGCTGGTGACAAGGGTGTCCCAAAGGGAGAAAAATGTCAGGCACTAGACTAAATGTAATATTTTTTTACGCCTTCACTACTCTGATGCAAGTCATGAACAATATCCATGTTGATGTCATCGCTATATTTTATGCTCTGTAATTTCCCCCCTTACAGTGTCACCACTCAGTTTATGTTTCTTGAATTTGTCAAAGACGAGGCTGCAGTTACTGAAGCAAAGCTGAAACTGCATATTTTTCCAGCAGATATAATCTCCTCTGCTGCTGTGGAAAAAAAAATCTGTTATACTGGAGATTTTTGTTTGGTTTTTTCTGTTTCTTGGTTTTTTTAGCCTTGCTCTGTGGGTTTTCCAGGTCTCAGCTAAAGCTGAGGTCATGTTGTTTCTTTAATCCTTTCTTCCTCCATGGAAATGAATTACATAGGGTTTTTTAAATTAATAAGGACTGGCTTTATTTTATATCGAGAAAGATGTGTTGCATCGCAGAGCAGTACCAAACATGTGGCATTACAATAATTTCCTAATTTTTCCTTTGCATTCTTAGGTTTAAGATGTTACAGAGGGAATCTGATGCTTATTGTCGTCATTCTTAAAAGTTCGGAGGAGATCTGAGGGGAGAAATAGGGGGGGTCAAGAAAAATATAGAAGCGGATTCACATTTGCCTTCTACCTCATGGAGTTTACATGGAGCCAGCGAAATAATGTGAAAGAAATCTGTTGATACTTTATGATGATTCTGAAGACAAATCTCAGGGACACAGATTTCCAGTGCAGAATATCTGAATTTTAGGTGCTGAGCCATGAGGGAGGCACCATGTCACCACGGGAAATGGGAATAATGTCTGCTAACTGATGTATTCAAGGCCAGGTTGGATGGGGCCCTGAGCAACTTGGTCTAGTGGAAGGTGTCCCTGCCCAGGGCAGGGAGGTTAGAGCTAGATGATTTTTCAGGCCCTTTCCAAAGCAAAGCATTGTAGGTTTCTATAATTCTGTGTTTTCACTGGAAAGAAGAATTGTATTACTCCTCTTTGCTCTGACAATTCAGAAAAATCCATTTAGTTCCTTAAGGCCAAAGTGCAGGGACATATTTTGAAATCTTTTACTGTTAAAACCACAAGTAATTTTTTCCATCAGACCAACATTCCTTGCAGTCAGCCGCCAAGACGAAATGAAATCTAAGAAGAGACCTCGAAAAACCCCCTGCTGACTTCTCCTTCTAACCACTGTTTTAGCTTTCTTCTCAATATACAGTGCTCGTGTTATTTTGTTTAAATTGCAAGCTAACCTCAGGGGAGTGAGACAGTTTTAGGCAGTACTATTCTGAGCTTGGAGTATCTCTCCAAATGCCTTAGAAAGTAATGAGGTGAAATGGTGACCGTGCTGTGATCTTGGGTACAGTGAAAGCCATTATCATGCAGCAGTGGAGGAGCAAATACACACACTTGTTTTTACATCTGGTGACAGTCAAAATTCTGGACTGAATGGTCAAAGCATCACAGCATTCATGCTTGAAAAAGAGATGGACCTAACCTTTGCAGACAATCTTACTGTTTTGTAAGACGATCAGGAAAACATGAACATCTGTGCTGGGGAAAATAAACACCATTATTGCAATCTGTGCTGGTAGATTACTTGTAGTTAGAATGACTAATAGCAGGATGCTGAGTGACTACATGTCATAGCCTTGGCGAGGTGTGTCTGTTTTATGTTCTTGTTTTTATTGCTTTACCCAAAATATAGTAGGCGAAATAATTGAATTTGTTTAATATCACCGAGTCAGAAACACTTTAGCTGTTTATTTGCTTCATTCTTCAACCATAGTCATGTGAAACAGAATGAAAGGATTTTAGGAAGAAGTGCATCTATACCATTTTGTTTTGCACGCTCAAGCCATTTGCTGCTGGAGCAAATTATCCAACCCATCCTCCCCCATGTCTTTGCAAAAGAGATTGCAGAGCTGAGATGGGCTTGTGAAATAATAACATAGTTTATGTTCATGTGTGGGTTGATCAAAATAAATACTTTTCTTTTTCTTCTTGGATGATCTTGTGCTGAAAAATGTCAGATCTAATATGAAATTCTGATCTATGTGACTCTCGCTTAAACTTGAGATTATTCCAGAGAAGCCATTAAGCTTGACATAGAGTCCTCTGAGATCATAATTTGGCTTGTCTTCAGGTGTTAGATTTTTTCCTGCTCCAAAACTCATATGAGTGTCATTGACTTACGCAAGATATCTTGTAATTTCTCCTTTAACATAAAATAGAACCTCACAGATATTTTTAGTGGAAGATTGGTATGAGAAAGCAAGCTCTTAATCAGTTGCTTATGGCCTCCATATCAGATGATGATTACTAGCAGAAAGATGAATGGAAGAACTGCCAAAACTCTTGATGTGATCTGACTATCCTGTTTTATACAGTCAAATTGCATACTTGCTATGCTTTGCCTATATAAATTCTTCTCTCCCATTTTTTTTACAGCAACTAGTTGCAATCACGGAAAGTTAATTCATGTCTATACGAGAGGCTAAGTGATGTCAACCACATAAGTGGCTTTAGCAAACTTGTGGATGAATCACAAAATACACTAGATTCAATGCCAGGTGTGCTGGGTAATATTCAGGCATAAAACAGCACTCGTTGGCCTGGGTTACATCTGAGACATTGGACCTACTTATTCATACACACTTATATGTGCACGCATGATTGCCCTCCCTGGGCCTAGATTTTAATATTTAAAATCTGGCAACCATGCTGAGCAGCTTCATTTATTGATTGCCCCACTTGTTTTCATCTGGAAGAGACCCAGGAAGGTAAACAGGATGAAAAAATCTTTCTCTAATAGAAAGCTGAAAAAATTATTGATAATGTTCTGTCAAGAAAAGTTTGCATTGAAAATCTATTTTCGCTTTTGTTTTGCTGGTAAACCAAATACGTAATTCGCTTTTATTTTCTCTCTCTCTTTTTTTTTTTCTTAATTTTCATAGAAATAATTATGCTGAAAAGAAAGAACAGTTGAAGTCTTGCATTGTTTCTAGCATGTCTAATAACTTTTTCAAAAAGAACAGGAAAATTACCATGAAAAAAGGAAATTGTCAGCCTTGCTTTTCTATAGAAAATATTTTTCACAGAAATAATATGGAATTTAAATAGAAAGTTTCCAATTTATGAATAGAAACACATACCATTACTTCTAATTTCAAAAGAGATTAAATTGGTTTGTCTTCACCTCTCTTGGTTTTGTGATCTCCTTTTTTCTTTCTCTTACTCTTCCTCACCTTGGTTATTTGACTTCCAGGGATTGGGAAAAAAACACCCCATCAACAAACAAGCAAAACCACAAAGCATCAAAAGTTTTCATAAAGGAATATCAAGAAATTTAAATATTGAAAACAAATTGCAAATATTTTTACTCTTTCCTGGGTGGTATGTCATCCAGCATGGAGGAAAAGTAGAGTTTTATTGGTTTGCTTGAAGATTCTGCCTGTTTATTTCCTGTTTGGCCAAATTTATTATTTATAACTTGGGTTTGATGATGGAGCAGCCCAAATCAACTGAAATAAAATTCTGTTTAACTTAGAAAACTTTAAACAATAAATAGTAAAATATAATAATCTTTTCAATAGTACATAATATGCTAGCTTGCTATTAATACATTTTTCTTATAATTTTTGTTAATCTTTGGCTATGAATTTTTTCGGGGGAACAGTATGAATCCAGCTGAGCAATTTGATTTCTTTTCTTTTTCCTTGGACTCTTCTTTCCATATTTAAATATTTGTTTGTTTACTGGATTTAGCTCTAAATAAGTATTGAAATCCTTAATTTATTTAGCACTATTTACACAACTTTTCCTATCAGTTCAAGTGAAGAAGACAGGTGGCAGTCTCTACAGAATTTACGCTTGTTTTTCAGCCATTCCTGCTGCTCTTGTAAAAACAGATTTGCGGATAACCCATATTGCAGTCAGATATTTGCAATTTAGAAAGTGAATAGAAGAAAAGAGACTATACATAGTCCCTGAAAGCAAATAGCAATATATGGCTTTTGGAGTATGCCCACTGCCACTGCCATGAATGCTATGAAATCTCCATTGTATCAAAGTTTTTGGCAGAGTTATTACTAAAATTATGTAATAATCTATATAGGAAAATATGAAGGAAAATTCATGTTTTCTGGTTTCTTGATGAGCATAAATTTAATATTTCAGCACTCTGCTTGAAATAGGTGGATGCCTTTTTTTCCTATTATCATTTTATATCATTGTTATTATTTTTGACAATATGCTATCATCTAGCCTATTCACGATAATGTGAGCAGTATCATGATAGCTCAAGTCTATTTCGTGCCGTTCAGGAATGCAGATCAGCTCTGGAATGGACTGCTAAATGTTTTTAGGTCAGCTGAAAGCTATTAAAGGAATTTCCAGATAAATCTTTTAAAAGTCTGTTTTCATTTATTTACAACATGAGCAAACTTTAATTAGTGGGACTATTTTTCTCTTTTGGGGGAAAAAAAAAAAAGGACATCAATAATTGACAAAGAATGAATAGTCTTACAGACATTTTCAATCCAAGCTGTTCAGCAACTTTCTGGAAAAGGGTTTCTGCTCTCTCTGACATTAGAAGTTTCCTACTTTCATAAATGGCAGTGACCTTATCCTGATAAATAAAAGTAGCATTTGAAACCAAGACTGACTATTGTTAAATGTACATCTGCTGAAATTTGATGAAATAAGAAATCTCTGAAAAAAAATTGTATTAGGCAGAGTCTTAGGTTCAAACAAACACTGTGGATGGGATATAACTTTTAAAAAGCCCTTCTGTATCTCATCAGTGAGTTTATTTCCATATTCCATTTCCACTACAATAGATCTGGGCTAGACATCAGCCATGGGGTGGAGGCAAGGAAGAATGTTCTCAGTGTCAAACATTTGTCTCGCTTTCACTTGGAGAGGAAGTTGAGAGTTACTGCCTCCTCTCACATGTTCAAAATATAAATCTTGGAAGCTTGATTGTGAAGATTTTGGAACTGCTACTGTGCTTAGAAAACACAGGATGAAATCTTATAAAAGCATTTTGATAGCAGAGTTTGTTTCCCCATCCTCCTGTCTTGTTTTGGAGCTGGACTGCAAAACTTTTCCTTATTAACATTTTTATTTTGTTCATTTTTCTTATTTTTTAAAGCTAACTTTCTAGAATGAAAGGGATCACATCATATTTCAAAGCCTTTACTGTGACATTAAACCTTTGAACTACTGTTAAGAAAATTATTTCCCTAAGGCTAAATATCTGAAAGGTTATTAAAAATTTAATTTCACAAATGGTACCTAGACGAAAAAATAATAATATCTAAACACTACTTAAAACCTTGATTGCCTAATCTTATAAATCCCATTGCTCCTTACTTTTAAATAAAGCAGAAATTACTGTTAAAAATGCAGAAACTTAGTTTTCATAACAGGATTTCAGAAGAAGCATGGAGATGCCAGGTCTTATATCTTTTATGTAGGTTGAAACTGCACATGTATTGTATCTGTGACTTCTACATGGAGCCAGTTTTAAAATTCAGTTCTTTTAAAACAGTTATAAAGAAAGTGTACTTCACCTTTAGG
Source organism: Oreocharis arfaki (assembly GCA_013398015.1). Lineage (NCBI taxonomy): Eukaryota > Metazoa > Chordata > Aves > Passeriformes > Paramythiidae > Oreocharis > Oreocharis arfaki. Next base: position 128,855 of record VZRR01008278.1, read on the forward strand.
GCATGAACCCACATAGGAGGCCATTAGTGGGAATGCTTGAATAATTTTGAAAAGGGATTATAGGTGTTTCAGAAAATCACAGAATGGTTTGGAGTGGAAGGGACCTTAAAGATCATCTAGGTCCAACTACCTTGCCATGGGCAGGGGCACCTTCTAGTGGGTTATGTGATCCCAGGACTAATTTGACAAAGACGTTCATGTCAGGAGTGTAGTCTCCCTCGACTTGCCATATAGAGGGTAACTTTCCAGTCATTATCTGTAGGCTTTTCCTTCTCTCTCTGACATTAGAAAAAGTCTGAAAAATGCCACTAGATTTTAGACTGCTAACTTCTTCAATCCAGTGGAGTACTTCCAGCCTGAGTCACAAAGTTCTGCCCTCTGAACCCATACTGCCATGCTACCAGGACTGTTCAATACTGCTCTTAATCATACTGAAAGCCTTCTCTGTTTACAGCAATTTACTCTTATGGATGTCACCTTTGGCTTATGACATCCGGTTTAGTGCAGCTTTCAAGATTTCTTCCTTCTTCAAGATTTTTTTCCTTCTTGTGATTTTCTGTGTTTTTTGGCATTATTCTCACTGCAGAGTCATCTGTACTCCATTTCTTAGTGTATCGTTTGGGAGTTCTTTCGTTTTGAAAAACCCAACAAACCAAAAAAGTGTTGACCTTCCCCAAAAATAATGTACTCAGACATCCTAAATGTGAGGTATATCTCTTCACTTACCTCTTTCTATGCTTCTTTCTTCCTAATAATTTTTTCCTATAATAGCTACACTTAAGAGTGTGCTACACTGTGCACTAGGTGGCTTCATACCCTTTTGATGCTACAGAGTATGATCAAGCCTTCAAGTGCTCTGGATATGGACTGCAGCTCTCTTTGGAAGATATGCTTTTGTGGCCACAAAGGTTCTGCGTGTCAGTTTACTCCTGTCTTTTTTAACAACCTGAACCATGCAAAAGCCTGCACCAAGCTGGAGGGCACAACCAATGTGCTGGAGGGCACAACCAATGTGCTGGAGGTCTGTCACTCAATGGAACCTCTAAAGGTTGGCAGTGAACCTTAGGAAATTCAGCAGAGGCAAATGCAGAGTCACACATCTGCCGTACACCCATGGAAGTTAGGAACTAACTAGGAAGAAAAAAAGAGGAGAACCAGACACTTGCAGTGGGGAATCCACCAGCTGTCAGTGCGCTGCCACAGCAGGGAAGGCCGACAGAGCCGTGGGCTGCATTAATAGCAGCAAATCCATCAGGGGAAACGTCTGTGTCGCACTACTCAGACCTGTGAGTACATCTCACAATGTCCAGTTTGGAGATTTTCAGTATAGTGGAGATATTGGGCAAAGTAACCTCCAAGGTCTCCTTTTACCTAGATTACATCTTGATTCTGTGACTCCCTTTCAAAAAAGGACCCAAAAGGCAGAAAATTATTACTTATTCTTAACAGGTTGTACTTGTACACTTTAGGTACAAAGAAACAAGTTGTTTGTTGTTTCCTTTTTTTTTCTAGTTAGCATCTGATTAGTTCATGATAAACTTCTCAAACTTAATGAAAACTTTACCTATTTTAATTACTAGTACACTGTTTTTCATGTCATATATTTCTAGTAAAATAAAATAATTGATAGAAGCTTGGAGATGAAATTATTGTTTCCAATGTGATTTTGACACTTCAGAGATGAAACACCACAAGAATAAATTAATGAATAAGTTGATAGAAATAAAAAGAATAAATTAATGGATAAATGAATTGGAACAACCAAGCCTGCACAGAAGGGTATAGATAAAACACAAACAGAAACATGTAAAATGACAACACACATGCAGATACGTTTCTACTCCAGTGTTCTTATTTTAAACCTAAATCCAAAATCCAATGATGAACTAAAATCCCATCAATATATAATATTATATTATATATGATAATATCTTATGATATATATATTTCTCCAAAACTGGTGATTCTTCTCTTTTAAAATAATTTTTCTATGACTGAGTGGAAATACCTATGGTTTCATGTATAGTGTGGCATTCTATGTGTATTTAGTAATGTTTTTCTATCTGCATAATAGCTTGTCCTGCAAATTATCAGGCTTCATGAAAAGAGAGTAAATTTGTCTCGATTTATATTTCATATCTCTTGATTTATTTTTGTTTTTACACAAAAACATAAGAAAGGAAGATTTTAATAAAAATTTATCAATATTAGAAACATCTTCTCCTTTCTCCAGGATTTCATGGCTATTCTGAATATTGATAGAAAGGCAGGGATGAGGTTTATCACAGTCCATTAAATAAATGTAGTGTGATGTTGGTGTCTGAACATTTTGAGTAATCTTAACAAGGGCCTGAATTTTTATTGTGGTAGTTCAATTATTTTAGTTTTCAGGAACCATACTTAGGGATTTTTTGGGGTGGGTTTTTTGTGTCTTTGCATGAGTGGTAATTTTTCACCTGATCCACATGGACCATATAGACTCTGTAGGGAAACCTTAGAAGGATATTATATTTTGCATCTGTATAGCTTTATATAACTTTCTAGTTCACAAAGATAGAGTTGCAGTGTTGTACAGTGTGTGTGACACATAAAAATTAAGGTATAATAACTTTGTCTTGATACGTTGCTTGAAAAAAATTCTTTCATTATCTTTAAGCATGGCAACTTGTCAGAACAGAAAGGTCAAAAACGAGACTGTGTAAGAATATTAAGCGAGGCTGTGTAAGAATATTAACTGACATAATTTTACTTCTGTGGTTTTGCCAATTAGTGTGTGTAAATATCACTTTCTTGAGAGAAGAAGAATGAGAGACAAACCCACAGATCTGTCATTCATGAAACAAAAATCTCACAGAAATAAACACCTCCTGAAGAAGATAGGACCGGTCCCTGAGAGTAATGATTCCTTGTGCATTTTGAAATGCTGTCATTTCAAGCTTTAAATTCCTTTTATGAACTGATGTAATGATCGAGGCTGTGAAGATACTACTTTGTATTGTGAAATTGTGCTCCAGAAACTGCTAGAAACTCCTTTAAAACAGTTTTCAGTACCAAAAGTCAATGAGATGACCTTGAAAGCAATCAGTTAGCAAAGATTCAGGGTCAGCATCTTGATACTCCAAATGATCACGAAGCAACGGATTTTGAAGACACTAAAATGTTTTCTGGGTAACTCTCCATGGGGAAAATTTTGAGAATAGACATCACAAGCGCTAAAAGCTGTCATATTTTTATGCTGTGGATATTTTCTTTCTGAAAAATTTGTTCTGATTCTTGTCTTCATCCCATTTGCTTTGCTGTTATAGAGGGTAATCTCTCTGAAGGAAAGGGTTGCTTGATTTAACAAATTTGCAAGTATTTACAGTTCAGAACTATGCAGCTGGCCTAGATGTTTCATCCTTCTCCATTATCCATGGAAACACTGAGATGAAGCATGTCTTGGTGTCCCTGAAGTCTGAGAAGATGCAGTATTAGTAGTTCAGAGGTAGAGATCTGCCCTAGAACAGGTAATTTAGACAGAAAAACTTATGATTTTTCCCCTATCATGTTGAATTTGGGAGCAGTCAGAGTGTCGGTCAAACTACCCTTTTTGTATTGACTAAGAAAGCTCAGGCTGGGAAGAATTAGTACAAATATCTGATCTGATCCATTCATTAATATCCTAAATGTCCTACTTAACTCCTCTGAAGTAAGTCTGTACCTTTATTTGAGGTAGATTGTATCTTCTTGAAAGATTTTTAGCCACTGACATTATTTAACAGGGAGTCCCAGGTGCTATTTCCTTGTCAAAAAATGTGTACCCTCTCTCTTATATGTGTCTGTTTATCTTCAATTCCCATCTGTTAGATGCTACCAATACTTTTTTTCTTCATCAAGTAAACTGAAAGAGTGTTGACTGGATATTAGAAAGAAATTCTTTACAGCAAGGGTGATGAGGCACTTGAATAAGTCGTGCAGAGAAGGTGTGGCAGCTCCGTTCCTGGAAGTGTTCAAGGCCAGGCTGGATGTGGTTTTAAGAAATCTGGTCTAGTGGAAGGTGCCCCTGCCCCTGGTGGAAAATTTGGAATTACACGATCTTGAAGGTCCCTACCAACCGTTCTAGGATTCTATAAAAGAATAATCAGCTGTCAGAAACATCTTTAGTGTAGAGGTTTGTTAGCAGACGACACAGTACTCGGTAGATAGAGTTTAACTATTAAATTAAGGTTTTTAGTTTCTCGTTGTGTGTTCATCAGTTCGTAGGGTTGTGTGTGTTTTGGTCTGTGTTTTTCTTTTTATTTTCTCAAACCTTTTTAAATATTTATCTCACCCATTTATATGTCAGAATTTATCAAATTAGACTAAGTCTACATTTTTTTTCTAAGTCATCTGACTGTTTGCACTCCTGTCCCGGTTTGAGACAAATTTGGAGGAAAATATCCTCTGATAGAAGGCAGGTTTCAACTGCCCCTCACCAACCAGGTTGGGGAAAAACTCCTTGGAGTAAAAGTGAAAAAAAATAAAACCAAAACTATTTATTTAACAAATGCAGTGGACACAGGCACGGGGGAAAAAAACCAAAAGAATAATGCTAAATAATAAAACCTCTTGCTGTGGAGAGAAACCTGGGAAGATTTTAGAGTCCTTTCTGTGGATGTGGTCTCTCTCTCCCCTCTTCGGAGCTGGTTTTTCAGTGTAGGCCCCTCTGGGCCACAGATGTAAGGTCTCCCTCTCTAGCATTGCCAAACAGCTCCAGAAGAGAAGAAGGAAAAAGCAGAAGTCCCAGGAAAAAAAATGCTTAACTCTCCATCTCTCTCTGGAGAAACAGAGCTGAAACTTGTCCGAAAAGCAGGAAAGGGTGCTTCCTCCGCTCTTGCCGCTGCAGAAGCACACAGAGGAGTAGTGTGACCTTGGAGCACAAACTGCTTTGAATAGTTCATCTGGCTTTTTTCTTTCTCTTGCACCGAGTTTTAAAGGCACAGAAAGGCACAGGATTCATGTCTGGGCATAGAGCAGGTGATAGAGGACACTACATCATAAAGTCACCCCAAGACAACTCCCTACATATGAGGATGCTGGGATCTTGATTTGTTAGAGAATGAGACTAATATGAATTGTTCATAAACAATCAATTTTCCATATGCCTTGCAAGTGCACTGTATTGAAATAAGACCCACTTGCCATGCTTTAATTACTTTTTTGTCTACAAATGTTGCCAACCATTATTTTCTATCTTGTTACACACAACTTCTAAATTTAATGAATGACACGAAGCTGAGACCAATCTCTGAGATAACCTATTTAAAGTATTCTCACTGCCTTATGGTTCCCCATTTTAAGTGACATTCTGAAATCTAGTGATTTGTTCCACTTGATTTTATACTTTGCCATTTATATTATTTTACTTTATATTAAGCTTTATTTGGACATCCTGTGATATTCTACGCAGCATTTTTGTACAGATGATACTTTCACTCTTACAAAAGGCAAAAATATTGTGTGACAGTATGTAACACCCTTAAAACCATTTATGCAACTTTGATTTCATTATATATGTGACCTTTTGCTGTTGACATCCCACATTGTTTTATATGATTGTACTTGAGACTGGATTGAAACTGCATGACCTCATTAATACTTTTTTATCTTTTTCTTAGATACCGCAATTACACCAGTTAATTTCTGGTTCTCTCAGACCTTTCAGTATTGTCACACTACTTGTTAAAATTCAGCAGCACAGATTTGGAGAGTTTTATTTGTAAGAAAATTTATGATTATTCATCTAAGATATTTGAATTGATTAAATCGAAAATTTTTAGTAGCTTGTCTTTAATCGATATCCTGATTACTAATGCAGAAAAACTATTTCTTTTTAAATAAGAAACATATACTCTGCTCCTTTTTAACACTGCATTTAGAAATCTTGTTGATAGACAGGTTTTTATTTTCCTTAGAATTCTTTTTTTTTTTTTACTAATTCTGAAATGCATGTGAAAGTTTGAACACTTGCTGTAGGAAGAATATTTTAGGATATGATTCATTCTCTAATGTACCTGTTTTAATTAATGTCATACATATTAAAATTTGGAAGTCAGATTAGAATTTTATCATGAGAACTGATTTGGAGTTTACAGAAGACAATGGAAGCAGTTTTCTTGGAATGGATGGACTTCAGAAAGAAAAACTATACGTGGCATAGAGGGGTTATGAGTTCTGTGAAATAATCAGCACCAGTTTGAGATGCAGCAAGACGTGGAGAGTTAGAAATAACAAGCAAGACCAGTAACACTGTAATCTCTGTGAAATGAGTCTAATTATGTAGCATTTTAATATCCTGTGAAGTATAATTTGATGAGCAGGAAATTGCCTCCAATGCATCATCATCTGCCTTATTCTCCATTTGGACATCTAGGAGAAGTAAAGGAGAAGAGATGGGTGACACCTAAACTTTATCTGAAGAAGCAAAATAATCCCCTAATCTTATTTGCTAATCTGTGATTTATGTTTTAAATAGATTTGACATTTCTTCAAAGAAAACAGAAATTACTACAGAGAGAGATATTAACTGAAACACTACAATTCATTACTGAGATCCTTATATTTTCTTTTTCTTCTTCTTTTTTTTTTCTAATAAGTAGTAGTGCTAAGAGTTTTATCTCCTGAAGCCTAAACAGGTAATGCCAGGGATTAGATAACTCGTTAAAGAGTTGGTCTCTTGCTTGCCAGCTTTGGGAGTAATCAGCTGCTGTAAAAGAATGTCTTTTGCTAAAGAGCAGTGTCAGAAACTAAAACCCATAGGAGGGTCACCTCCAAGCTTCAGTTTCTATTTTATCAGGAAAAGAAGTATTCTATCCCAATTTAAGAAGAACATTTGTGAAATTTCACCCCAGAGTAATGTCATCTTGCTGAGTCTGCAAAAACTTGAAATACCTCCTCAGAGAGCTTGGATTATTGTCTCCTGGAGTTATGAATGCTGGAAAAAACATACCAGAAATAATGAGAGGAAAAGAGGATATTTAACATTCTTCCAACACATCTATATTGACTGCTGTAATGTCCAAGCTATTGGCATCACCATGTCCAAACATAGAAGAAAATTTCTTTCCTTCCTCAAACCTTCTACCGTTCCTCTGGGGATGAGCATTGTTAGCCAAAAGCAACTTTGGCATCCCAGCCCGCACAGTTCATTCATAGTCTTCCTGTGCTTGGGGATGCACCAAACTTCAAGACCACTGGGACTATTTAAAGCCCAAATTTTATATCAATTACATTAAATCTACTTTCTCCTATGGAAACACACTCACATGAAATTCCTCCAACTCCAAGCATCCACTCTTTGCACACACTGGGTATTTTTGTCAAACCCCCCTAGAGGAAGAATTTTATCAATAAAATGGATGTTTGTTTGCAGTTTCCAGCATTTTTTCTAGAACTAATTACTTGTTAGTCTCCACTAAAACTCTGTTATCCAGTCATCTCACTCAATCATTTTATTTAAATTTGAGCTTCTCTGAGGTCTCGCAAATCAGTTGAAGTTTGTTTCAGTTCTTCGAGATCCTGTATGATGGGAAGTATTGCACATCAGAACAGCACTGCTTATTAGACTGAGTTTAAGAGACATGAAACAGAAAAGAAAATACAATTGGAGTACCTGGTGAATTGTACACGCCAGGAAAATTATTAGCTGGTGAAGACCTCATTCCAAGGAATTCTAATTGTTTCAAAATATTTCAGACTAAATAGAGAAGTGTTTGAAACAAACTCTTACTGGAAACAGGATGATTATGTGCTGGAACATGTTGTTAGGGAAGTGAGAATTAGTACCTCCTAACAGTACCTCCTAACAGATGTGTCTATGGGTTTGTTCTGCTGACCAGGGTTAAACCACAGCAGGGTTAAACTAGCAGAATACATGGGTGAAGTTTCACAGCTGCCTCTTCATTTCTCCAGTAAAAAAAAAACAACAAAAAAAAAACCCAAAAAAAAAAAAAAAAAAAAAAAAAAAAAAAAAAAAAAAAAAAANAAAAAAAAAAAAAAGAAAAAACAAAAAACCACAAACCAAAGAGGAAAAGACCATACGCTTGTCCTCGGCCTCTCTCTTTTAACACACTTGGAGCTCTCTTGCTGCATTCAGAGTAGAGACAGAAAAGAAGACTTACATCTGCAATTTTTTCAGCATTCTAGTGGCACAGTAGTGTCATTGAGATTTCCAGTATTAATCCTGAATGAAATGCGCTTTCACAGATTGTTAATTTTCTCATACAGAGATCTGAAAGCATCCTTAGGATAGTGTTGATTGCCTACAGGGAGAGAAAATTTAGCTATGAAACCCAGCAGTCTTGCTATCTCCTCATTAAAATTGACAATCATCAACTTATATGCCTATCAATCATGAGAATATTCTTGGAAGCTTGTGACACTTGATCCTTCTGCTGTTTTGTAAGAGAAAAAAACAAGAAAATTTTGATATAGATGGTGAACTGATGCATATTTCTTCANCTCTTTTTTTCTTTTTCTCTCTTTCTCTTTCTCTTCCTCTTTCTCTCTTTCTCTTTCTCTCTCTCTCTCTCTCTCTCTCTCTCTCTTTCTCTCTTACTCTTCCTCTTCCTCTTCCTCTTCCTCTTCCTCTTCCTCTTCCTCTTCCTCCCCTTCTCCCAGTCCTCTTCCTAAGATAAATGAATTACTGGAACAGAACTATGTTTTCACAGCATATCAGAAAAAAATATTGGAACTCAAAAATGGAAAGAAACAAACCATCTAGAGATAGAAACATCTCAAATACTTAAAAAACAAAAAGTAGATGGTATCCGTAAGGGCTTCCAAAACTGCTTTCAAAATCTTCTCCTTTCATTATTAAACTAATACAAGTTGATCATCACACTAGAGACAGTGAGTGAATCTTAATTGTTTCTGGATAGAGGAAAAGAATAAAAAGAGTATTTGTACAAATCAATCACACATGCCATTTAAATGTTAAATTGTAAATTTTCTCTGCAGAAAGACTGCCAGGGAGCAATATCATATAAAGCATCATGTGCAGGTTTGTCTAAACAGTAGCTCTGTCCAACCTGTGTACAAGTGACTGAGCAACTCAACAGTGATAATTCTGGACCACAGGATCGTTCTCAGCCCCTCCAGATTCAAACCAGATACACCATGCTGAGGATTTCTGCAGTTTTTGAAAGGATCATACAAATAGTTCAAAGAGTTTGAAAATGCCATATGCAAAACATTTTCTTGCTGCTATAGTGGAAAAACTCTGATACAACTCTTTAAAAACTCAGGTTTTTCTGATTACTCTTAGGAGAATGATGACTTCCCCCAGATTGCAAATGCAATTTTAAATAAAGCATTCTATAGGGTGTCCACACAACTTATTGGTTGGTGACCAGGCAGCATTCTAGAAAAGCAGGGTTACCACGATGTGTGTTTCAGGTGCAGGGACAAACGGACTTTCACTATCTGAGGAGGGTGAAAGAGAAAGCATGAGGCTTATCTTGTACAGTTTTACATCTCCACAGCTTCACATTATTCCTGTAAAAAAATTTTTCATTTAGAACATTTGAATTGTAAACCAGCTTTTGGCTTGCCCTTCATTTTAGATGAGAAATCGGACTTCCAAATTTCAGATGAATTCCTGAAACAAATCTACCAATCTCAAGTCTGCCTATGGCCACGGAATATTTGTCAGAGAAAAAGTGTGATAAAAACCCTTGGGAACTCTGCACTAAAATGTGTGGAAAAACATTCTTTCCTTAGAATATATATTTAGACATGCTGCTTTGTTGCCTATATTAAAGCCCCTCATTAAGTAGGCAGAAGCAATCAGGCTCTTGAGCGACCTAGCTGATGAAGAGTTTTGTCATTTATACACCATAATTATATGTAAGATATCATGTCAGGGTTTACCTTGAACATAGGAGAGGATCATGATTTAGTAAATGGATAATAAGGCGATAAGCCTTGTAGTGTGTTGATTTGTTAGCTTAGACTTGTGCACAGAGTGCATACAAAGGATGTGTTAGCATCAATATTTCTGATGAGGTGGCTGTGAAATCAAGCTGTGCTGACACCAAACAATTTTAGATACTTCCAAGGCCAAGCTCTGATAATGATACTTTGGTGACCCTCAAACCCTCATTAATGTTTATATGACGTAAACGGAATGCTTAGCCAGTATATTATACTCTAATATATTCCGTATATATTCATAAATGAATATGTATGGGGTGTGAAATTGTTTTCCTAACAACTTGTTTCTGCCAGCCCAAGGGATTTTGAGCATGGGAAATTGTTCAAGGTTTTACGTTGTTCAAGAAATGCTTGCCTGACTTCAGCAAACAGGAGGGTGAAGCCCTACATCTTGTTTAAGTTTGCTATGCAAGCATGCAACACTTTGTATAGTATTTACCAAAAGTTCCATGTGTTTTTAGAGGGGCAGACCCAAAAAAGATGTGCCACAAACACACCTTTATTAACAGGCGATTTAGGGCATTTCTGCTTCTCATTAAATTTTTCTTTTAACTTCTTGTTTTCAAATATTCTCTCTAATTTTGCGTATTCTTTTCCACATTTCATTGTTGTATCAGTTCTTGTTCAGTTGGCAACAGCTTATCTCTATTGTTTCTTCTAAATGTAGACATCTTATTCTTAAATTTCCTTCTGGATGTTAATCCTTTCAGAATAATGCTTCCAGCTTTTTCTTACACAACAAAAAGGCCAGAATTCTTTCTGTTTTCTTTTTCCTTGGTGTCTACTTATTTATTTATTTATTTTGAATGTAATCAGAATGTTCTCTTACTAACATTCCCTTCCAGAAATGGTATACATTAAAATGCTTCAGATAGCATAAACCTCAATACAATAGTGAGAAGTAATGACAATTAGATTTTTTTAGGCCATGGTTTTGCCCTTCCCCAAAACCTTTTTATTTTCCCAAAGGCATCTGGCTTGAGTTTGAATCCTGTGTTCTAAGTGCACCTTTTTATTTTGAGGGCAGACAGCTCGTTTGCGACCCAACTGTCAGGACATTCCTGCGTCCTTCTGTTGCGTTACGCACTTAAGGTGAATATGTCTCCCTGACAGTAAATCAATCAGGTCTAAAGTTAGATGGGATTAATCCAGCCCCCGAAGCTCACCCTAGGTGAGGAGCTAGGAAGAGCAACTGTACTGAAATGCAATAACTTTGAATATTTTTCTGATCAGGCCACCGAGACACACAGTACTAATAAACCATATTATCGACATGTGACATTTACAGAATTTAAACACCTCAAAATTGTTGTCCACTTGTTTTATTCACTGGAAAAATTAATATCTGTGCTTCTACCTAATTCCAATGAGCAGATGAACAAGGGGGAAGACTATTTCATTTTACAATGCTACTGTCATTTAACATTTTCAATGTTTCAGTTTGCCATAGCTTAAACATTATTTATTTCTCAAATCTGGGCAAATACGTATTTTTAATGCAAACATTAAGACACCAAAAGTACAACAGCCTGGTTTGTGTCAGGCAAAACTTTTGATTTGACTGAAAGTGAAAAAAATATTGTGAATTATTACACTAGATTGTTTTTAATTTACATTGGGTCGGTTCCTGGATCAGATTTAAACAATATTCAGTCCAAATACAATTACTTTGTATTTGCTGCAAGAAAACCTGGACTATACTTACAATAATCATATTTATCTGAGAAAATTGTAACTCCTCAGAAACCTATCCATAGCTTGTCATAGCATGGCAATTTAATTCAGAGAAAGTTGTCAACAACAAAATTATATTGAAGTAGGAGCTTGATCTTTCGTCCTATCTGGAACTGAAGGCTTGCAAGAGATTCGAAGTTGTCCTTGATTATTAATTATATATCTTTGAAGATGAGCCATGGTACACTCAGCAGTCCTGCACCATGTGGGTTTTTTTCTGGATATGATGCTATATTACATATTCTCCCATGTTTGTCAAATTCTCCTGCTGGACTGTCATTGGACATCTGTAGTAAACTGTGACAGGGCTCTGCCAGAGGGCACTCAGAATTCAGGGCCACCAGAAGGATCCAAGATCAAAGAGAAAATGATTTTGTTACTTTGGGTAACAATCCATACTGGTCTCCTGCAGAGGAAATCAAATACTCTAATGCTTTTCCACCTTTCATCAACATTAGATAGTTTTATACCATGGGAATTATCCATGGAAAAATAATTTTTAACCATTTCTGTGACTGACGGCCAATAATAAACTCAACATTCATGTTTTGTAACAACTTTATTTGCTTATACAGAGGTTGTTATCACCTTCTGCTGTGCCTAAGAATAGCGAGGCTACATTATACCTGTCTGCCCCCCAAATAATTGTCATTTGCCAACAAAGTTAGTTTTCCAGAAAGAGATAGGTAGTTCCAGATTTGGCAGGTGTTGGATGTTTCTTTCATCTTCCGAAGAGATTGCTCTCATAACTGCTCCACCAGTTTTTGTACCCTTCCAGAATTCTTTTCCCAGCATTAACTTATACGCCGTGCTTGTTAAAGTTTTTAATAGCTCCCTCAAAAAACCCCATAGCCAAATCCATATCCTTCTCCTGCTGCCCTTGACTGCATTAGCAAATCTCCCTTCGACTGTACTGTCATATAGAATTACACTAAACTAAAACACTAATTTCAATTGGTAATCAAAGGTATTAGTTCCCAGATAAATTCATAGTAAGACATATTAGCAAGTGTCTGTAGTAATCATGTTCCATTACCAAGGGAGTTTCAGATAATGGAAAGTTTAGTCTCCTTCAATATGTGTCTAGTTTTATGACACATTAGTACAACTGATGTTTTAGCAGCTTGTCACTAGAGTAATGAATTCACAAATTAAACTTGCTTCATTTCATGAAATTTTATAAACTTTTTTTTTAATATATTGTCTCTTCCCTGTCTTATTTCTTTGCTAATTATCAGTGGACACCTGTCAGGTTAGGTATCACGCAGATGAGATGTCTGTGACAATTTGCTTTTTTGTGTCTGCACAATATATTCAGACCCCGATCAATGTCTATTGAAATTTAGAGGAAGCTTGCTGTTGAACCAGTCTGCCAGGGGTCTGCCCACATCTGTTCTGCTTTTCAAACAAGTTCATGTACGTCTATCATTATACACAGAAGAAAGCTGTGCAAAAATGGCTTGTACACTCAATTCACCCCTTCCATGCCTACTCTTCATCCTCTTCCTCTGCCCTAGAGGGAGGGAAGAAACAGAGTGAAGCATAGGCAACAGCATGCTGCCATTGAACAGGACAGTAGATAGTGCCATGGTTCTGCTCTGTAAGAGCTGGGATTGAGAAGATTGTGAGGAGGGAACTGGCTCTCAGCATTCCTCTGGGAGCTTCGGCACAATCCAACTCCATGGCTTCATTGTCATATTTCCTTCTGATCTCAGAAAGCAAATGAGGGCTCCCTCTGTCCTGAGCAGAGAGAAACTGAGCTCTCCCTTGGCAGTTTAGTACTGAGATGGCAACATTCAACTGGGATGTCAGACAACTCTGATATCTTTGTGTAATTCTAGATGTATCAAGCTATCTATATGGATATTGATAAACATAAAAATCCCCATGAATCTTAAATAGTTTGCGTTAATTTTTGTCATTTTAGAAGGAATCCAACATGCTGCATACTATCTTTTCTGAAATTGTATTTCTCATTTGGCTTTTAGCTTTTTTACTTGAACAGAGCTCCTCTGAAGCAACGTATTACCTAGCCTTTGACTGAGAACTGTCCTGTCTCGGCTCTGTCTAAACTGCCCAATGTGTGCCTTTCTGCTAGCTTTTTTAATGGAATGATTTTTAAAAAATTTTAAGTTATGGCCCTTTTTACAGTTTTTTAAACCCATGTTGTCCCTTAAATTCTTAGCCCTCCAAATATGATAGTCTTTTACCCATCATCTCCTCTCAGCCACTGCTCATCTTGCATCAGGCATGAAAGTTTCCCAAGAAAACCCCCAAAAACAGTTTGATGCTCAAGATAAAATCTCAACTGTCTGGAGAGAGAAAGCCTGTTGAGAACTTGCAATACAAGTGGGAAAATGTACTGGGTTTTTTCAGTAGTTCAAGGACTTCTGCTTCTACCTCAGGGCCCCGCCATCCTTTATACGCAGTAAACACAAGCTGGAGTTGCTTCTTTGCCTATAACTTTTCGTGTCTCACAGGGAATGCTAGCTGATTTCCTACCTTAGCAGGCAGCTTTGCTATTTATTTTTGGAATAATGGAATGGGGACAGCAGCTCTCACAGCTGTCGTAATTGATTTTTCTTCCCTCTCCAAACAATCATTCATTAGCACTAAATAATAAGCACTCCAGATGATCCATTACTATTTCTGTCATTTTGAAAAATAGCTGACATACAGTCAGTCCAGTTGGGCTTGCCCACCAAACAATTTCAGAGTTTGTTGATAAAACATTTGATTTCATTGATCGAGCTCAGTGCAACTTTAACAAGGTCCTGGCTGGTCAACACTAGTAGATATCATCATACCATAATATTAAAATATAATTTCTCTCCTTTTTTTAAATTCACTGTTGTTCATATTGACACCATATCTTAACCTCAAATACTGCAAGGTTTTGAGACTCAGAACTAGAAGCACTGTGTTCAAACAGTTGTCTGTTCATTCCCAAATATTCTGATTTTCAGCCACTTTTCAAGAAAGGTTTTGTGGTAAATAAATTGATTTGGTTAGACAGAGTATAAAGCAACCTACGTTAATTTGAAATTATTTTTCATAAATTAGCTGCTTCTGAAAGAAATTGGACTCTGGAACTGCAAATATAATGTAGCTCAGTAACTCCAGAAGCAATTTCATAGCCAGAAGTTGGAAAACACTTGAAAAACTAGGTTTTATAATTTTCTTTCGGAAACTGATCTCAGTTAAACACACACACACACAAACACACTCAGAGGTGGTTAATTTTAGTTCAGATTCATTCAGCCTATTTTACTACACACTGATTTAAGTGCTAGTGTCCTCATGAAGGAGGAAAAAAGTACAGGGGAAAAAAACATCACCAGAACTGAGAGGAAAGCCAAACTTACCCCATTTCCAACATCAGAACTAGCTCACCACATCTTACAGGTGTCATGAAAGTTTAGTGTAGCCAAGAATGTCTCTTTTAAAACTAATGATAAATTATTTGGACTTGGGGTCTGAGTCTTACTTCAGGTGAAATTATTGGTAAACTATGACACCTTGATTTCTGGGGGCTGTGCTGGCTCTACAACCCAGTGGAGACCCTCCCTGAACACCATCGCTTGTTCCATGCCCTGTTTACACAGTTGACAGTCCTCTTCCTTGACAAAAAAGTAATTTTTTTTTTACCTGACATCTCTGACAATAAAAACTGAGTTGAGACATGTAACAGGAGTGGGATTTAGGTATTTACTTTTGTTGATTTCAGCAATTTATTCTAAATCCTTTATTCAATGCCCATTGTGGTCACTTGTTTGCTTTGAGACTTTTGTTAGGCTGCATCTTTCTTAGAGTGGAGTTCTTATTCCTTACTAGCCTTATTAAAAAATCAAACCTGTTTCCATTACTTCATATATCTTAGTATTTTCTTTTGAAGTCCGTCTCATAAACTCATTAAGCAGAAAAAGACAAAGAATGAGAAGCTTCCACTGGTTCAAAGAAGAAATATGAAAATTTGTGCATTATAGTTCAGTCCTTGAAACAGATTTTGAGGGTAGTTTAGTTTTAAATAATTATTTTTAATTGATTAATTTCAGAGAGAGCTATGAAGAAACTGCAGTAAGAGTTAGCTTAAAGCCCTTAAATCCATAGGAGTAATACAAATTTCTTGCCATACATTTTTTGAAGCTGTACTCTTGCATATGTAGTTTTTCAGTAGTCTAATAATTTTCTAGTTTTAAAAAAATTGTGATATTATATGACAGTTTTAACACAGATGGCTTTAAAAGTATACAGAATAATTTCTGTATAAAACTATTATCAAATCATTATCTTATCCCTTCTTTGCTGATATGTGGAGTTCCTGAACAATAGCTATGGAATAAAAATAAATTTGATGCTACCACAAACACAGCAACTCCAATAATCCCCAGCTCGGGCTACCTGAGTCCTTTCCTTTGCTGATCAGGTGATCACATCATGCAGACATAAACCAACTATCTGCATCATGAAATTTTTCTGCAAAGTTGATGATATTTGCTTCTCTCCTCATGTACTACTGAAAGATCTCCGAAAAAGTTCTGCCTTCGTGGGTTGAGGCTTTCTTCTAATTTCCATCCTAAATTTATTCAGACTGTTTAAATCCATCTTCTTCCCTGCCAAATCTTGTTCTTGGCCTTTAAGGGAAATGTTTTTTTACATCTCTAGCATTTATTCCCCTGACACATTTGTTTATGTGACAAAGCATCACTTACCCTCAGAACCCTCTATTTTATGACTCTTTTTTCCATTTTCTACATTTTCATCTTTCTGCTATCTTTCCTGTAGTCTCTTCCTCTATTTATTCTTGATTGTTTTAAATGTTCCTAAATGTGAGTAATCACAATACTACATTATATTCAGGATCTCAGGTTTTTCCTCAGCATTCTGTTCTCTACATCATTTTCTATTCAAATGACCTTGTTATTTATACTGCAGATTTTCACCCCATTTCTCTTATTCCAGGCTTTACAATTCATCTTGCACAATGCTCCCCCTTCTCTGTATTGGTGATGCCTTCCAACTTTGAATTGTTTTTGAATATGACTATTAAACTACTTTAGGTCATTCCATGATTACAAATATTAAATTAGATAATTTCCAAACTGGTCCTTGAGGTTTCCAATAAGTTCTTTCCAGCCCAGTATTTCTTTCCAGCCCAAATTTCTTTAACTTGTCCTCCACCTTATAATATTTTTTCTAATTCCGTCTTTTGTGCTTTTATTTCTGTTGTTTTCATAAATTCTAGGCAAATGAAATATTACTTATGTTCTTTAACCTAAAAAAATAGTAAAGCACTCTATACAAAAAAGGCATAAGGTCATCCTGGCTTAACACACCTTTAGTAAATCCAAATGTATCTGGCTAAAGTTTTACAGCATTTGCAGAGGAAACATATGGCTTGAAACACATCTTCTTATGAAGATTCATTTCTGGATGCCATCAGAAAATGTGGCACCCTTTGTACATCTGTTAAATTGTGTAACCTCTCCTGAAAGGATTGATGAAAGTAAAATAAAAGCAATCTCCTTAGAACATTTTGCATTAGAGATATTGAGTTTCCGTGTCAATCTTCATTTGCTTCCTCTTTCATATCTTTACTGTATATACTAAGCATTCATTAACTCACCCAGATGACTATTATAACATTGTTTTTAAAGCAAATTAAATTTACTAGATCTTACTCAATTAACTCAGATGAAGCTGAACCACTTCTTCGCATGCACCAACTCATGCTTCCAGAAGTAAAATGGAACTCTGTTCAGGAGAGATTTTATACCTGGGAGAAGCTCAAAGCAGGAGGATTTTATTGAAGGTCTTTTATGGAAAAATCAGTGTCTTCCCATTTGTTACACCTGTAGTCAAAATGTTATTCAGTGACTAACAAAAAAAAAGTCATTGACTACAATTTTAGGTTAATCTCTTCTCCTTATCTGTGGTTTGAGATAATAAATAAAATCATAAACCTAAAACTAGGAAATGAATTATTCAGTTACTGACTATTACACGATCCTCATAAAGAAATTTTTCTTCTTCTGTTCACCTCTGTATATAGAGTAATGTCTGACAAAAGACTGTAAACACATTCAGGTGTAAGTAGCATGCTTTTGGATATAAAAATATATGCAGCTGTAGAAAAACAATAAAGGAAGAGAAAAAGAAAAAAGAAAGAGAAAAAGAAAAGAAAGATGAAAGAAAGAGAAAGAAAAAGAGAAATAGAAAATCAAGGAAAAAACGCAAAGGAAGAGAAAAAGAAAAAAAATTGAAAAGGGCAAAATGGAAAAATGGAAAAAAGTGGGAAAATGGGAAAAAAGTTAATTAAAAAAAAATAAAATTAGGAGGAATAGAAAAAGAAATGAGGTTTAGAGATATACCTGTTTCCTCTCATGTCTGACACCAATGGTGATCCCAATTCCAGAAAGACTTCAAAACTTCTAGCTTTATGTAGTAGGAGTCAGCCTATTTCTTGAAATTAGAACTTTTTTAAAAAAATTCTCTCTTTTATTTAATTCCTGTTTGAACACCATTTTGAAAGAGTCAGACACAGAAAGCCATATTCTTCCAATTCAAAATTTGAAAATTATAGGAAAATGCTTCTGCTAGTGGGCACATAAACACACACATTCACATAAAGACACATGCACAGGTAAACCCAGAGAGGCTTTAAGATTCTCTTGCTATATGCAACATTTCCCGATGTTCAGTGTACTCAGAAATGTCATTATCATGTCAATACAAAGAACATTTTATTTTAGCAGCAATTTGTGTCATTTATCATTAATATCTCTAACAGTACAAGGAAAAGTTTATTTTTAGCTATGTGAATAATTCAACTACATTTTTAAACAATAAATAAAAGCCAATATATTAGAATGCAAAACTTTAGTTGCCATTTCATGCAGTTAGCAACAGATTTTTAGTATATATTAGCATTTTGTAGTTTCTCTGATGTCTTTTTCCATTCTCTCCTCCCACAAACACCATTTTATTTTGTTTGGGTTTTCTTTTCTTTTTATTGGTGTGTGAGTATTAATACTGTAGTTCAGACAGCTTAATGTATTGGAAATACACTTTCTACCCTTTAAAGGGTTATTATTATTATTTGTTTATAATAACTTAAAAATAAATGTGGGCTGTTATCCCCAGGTGCCTATGGTGTGGGAAGGGAGAGGGAAGACAACAAAAACCTGAAAAAATCTGGAAAGGTGAGATGCAAATCTCCCTTTTGACTTGTGGTCTTTTTTATTAGGGTTGTTATTGCTCGTCTCAAATTGGAACACAGACTTGTAATCCTGCAGTGTGTGGTTTGCCATGCAGGTGTGCTTTCACTCCGAAACAATGGAGTCCATGGCATGAAAACATTTTATGATTTTGTGACATCTAGAAGTATGATTCCAATTGATATGAGATTTTTCATTTAAACTCTCTTAATATTTTATTACCTAGCACAGCATAAACCTAGTACGCAGATAAAACCCAAGATTTTGGAATTAGGAAGTAGTATTTTATTCTGAAAGTGTATTTAACATGCCTTCTGTAAAGAAACTTCCTACAAAAATATTAAAAATTTCATTACATCTGAAACCTTAGTATTTATTTTCCTCTTCATAAATATTTTTTGCAAAATTGCAATATTCTATCATGTTGCTTTAATTACCTTTGAGAATGTAACTTTACTTCTTTATTAACACTGTATTCTTCTTGGGGGATGGAGATTTTAAATCTTATGTAAATGTAATAAACCTTAACACTACACCAAACCAAGCTGAAGTTTCAGTGAGATCCTTCAAAGATTTGAATATATGTTAAGAACATATTGTCTCTTCTTTTCCTGGCTTCATCTCTTTATCTGTATGATCAACTCATTTATTGTAGTTTTTCTAAAACTCCAAATCAGCAAAATTCTGATGATTTTTTGCTCATTTCAGGCATAGCCTGATTCCTCCTTATTCCGGCCCACACATCCCAGCATCTCCAGTGGCTGCTAAAATTCCCATCCCTCACGTCAGAACATTAGCCACAATGCCATAATGGTATGGCATTATTTTTGCCATGCATGAATATTTTTGCCAAACTTTTGCATGAAGCATTTGGATTTTTATTTTAGTATCTGTGGTGGAGTAACATCTACTGCAAATAATTACTGAATGGAAATGTGTCCTTCGAAGTATCTCTGGTCTCCTTTTCTCTTTAATGACAGTGATTCTAAATGTGTCCTGAAAAAGGTAGGTTCTTTCTTCTGTCACCATCACTCCTTATTCCTGCTGTCATCTGGTGGTGAGGCAGCCTCAGGCAAAAATAGCATCCCTGACACCATAGCAAAACCAACATTTTTCCTGATGTTAGAAAACTTGGCTTTATTCTTTGTGAAAAAGAACAATAAGAAAATGAAAAATTATTGCGAAAGAGTACAATATTTTATACCATCAGTTTTATGACATGAAAGTCCTTAATGTCAAGGAATGGGGTTTATGGATTGAAAATAATTCCAAAAATCATGGCATCCTGTTTTGAGTTTTTAGGTTTTCACCTAAAAACTTTAAATCAGTATTTAACTCTGATTTTTATGGAACGCTAAATTACTATTCAAAATTCTGTCATCGTAAAATATAAATATTCCACTGGTGATATAAGATGTCCATTTAAAGGATAGTAATAATGATATATTGAACCTTCCTTTCAAAAATCCTGCATTAATACCCTTCTAACCACCCAACCATCTCCTCTTTTTCTTTCTAACAAATAGCTAAATAAATAAATAAATAAATAATTAGTCCAGATTCTTCATGGGATAATGTTGCATTTCACCAAGCACACAGATAAATAGATATTTAACGAAGTACTATTTTTTCCCTCAGAAAATGAAGAAAATCCAGTGAATGGAAAATCGGGGTCACTCTGTGCTGCATTGCAAAATAGTAGTTATTGGAGTATTGAATCCGCTAACAGGAAAATTTGAAAATGATGAAGAGCATTCAGACAAGAAACTAGAAAGCTGGGAGAGGTGAAAAGGGGAAGCTGGAAGACTTGTGCTATGCTGATAGCGAGTGTAATCGCAAAAATGATTGCTTTGTTTCCCAGGGTGGAGAGGAAGGGCTGGAGACATTGCTGCTTTTTGTCTCATGTGGGGAAAAAAATCCTCGTTTCCCCTTAGCAGGGCAATCTGTGCTGAGCCAAGGGTGATTTACCTTGAGAAGAATAAACAGCTCAGGAAAGCTTCACCTGAAAATGTTGTAAGTCAAACAAATCCGAAACCTGGCTGGAATCAAACGAGCAATTTAATATCTGATATATCCTCAAGATATATCTTCTTGAGCAGGGAACTGCTCTGGGTTTGTTGACTCAGCCACTGAGCTTTTTTGCCCACCTCCAAAGGCAGCACTGGTAAAAACCTGACTCTGAATTTAATTGTTGCTTATTTATGTGTGGATGTCAAAGAACTCAGATGGAGTACAAGTAGCTATAAATATTTTGCACTGTGAGTATAGCCAATAGTTACCATACATTTTCAAGTTCCAAAACAGGCAAGTGGATTATGCCATTCAAGGAGTGTTTATGTGTCTTGCATTAAATGATCTGTGCATTAAATCTGCAAGCATTTTAAAATGAAGATCTAGTCCTATTCTCTTTCTCTGAAGTGATCCACCACACTAAAATTTTTTTTTTCCTCTTTCTGTGTTAACTCATAAGACCCTTTTTCATTCCTAAGGGAAAAAAAAAACCAAAATAAAAGGACCAAATATTATAACGTGAAGAAGCATTTTGTCAAGCCTGGACAGAATACAGAAGAATTTATCCTTCAACACTTGTCAGACTCTTGTCTTCTACGGAGAAAACCAAAATCTATTTCCCTAGAATAATTAAACTATCAAGCTAGAATATTATCAGATAGATGTGTTTGGTGGGTGTTTTTAAATTTTTTTAATTTATTTTGAAGGCATAAAAGCAACTTGAAAGAAATATCTAGAGTAACTGCTTATTTAAATTAGCCACCCTTTTCTCCTTTGAGAAATGCGCTATAAAAATAGAAGGTACCTCTAGGTATTCTTATTAAATCACTAAATGTACATTATTTGCTTTGGTATAATAGCAAGTATACCTATTATTAAGCACAGCATGCTGCCATGTACTAGAAATTCACAGTTGAATCAATAGAGAGAAGTTAACCCCTGCCGTGCGTGCATCACTCCTGTTGTGTGGAGCAGACGTCTCACGGTGGGACAAATCACTCTCTGAAGGGGCCTACGATGCCTACACCATTCAAGATAAAAGGTTTTTTCATGAATGACTTTGATTAGCTGATTAACTCTCAGGTAAAGTCAGGTAAGATTACTATCTCATTAATATATTAAATTCCAAGAAGAATTTTGTACTAATCGGTATTTAGAAGTCCAGTTGAAGCTTTTGTGGGAACATGAGCATCATTTGCTTGCGCTGTGTTTTCAACATACCTTTACAAAGTCATGTGGTATTTTACCTAAAATCTATCCAGGGGCACAAGTACCTCCATATCTTCACTGGGTACAGCCAAAGAATTATCTTCTGCAGATAAAGGTTTGCAATTTCTTCTCATGGCTAGTGCTGGAATGTTAAAAGCAGATGCAACATGTTTAGCAAGGTTTCTAGAAACATTAAGCCACAAGCAACGCTTCACCAGGCCCCAACTATTGAGATAGAATCAGGACATTTCTGGTTTACTGGCGCTTATCTGGACCTTTTCATATTATTCACATGCCCTCACTGCTAAACGCACAACAATTTAATGCTGTCATTTAAATTCCAGTGATATTCATGCCCCTGTTCATTACTAAGGCATGAAGTCAGAAAAAGTCCGAATACAAAACCCCTGTATGTCATTTAAGACAGTTCCGGGTGGCAAATGATTTTTTATTTGGATCGAACAAGAAGAAGCATTTCAATACAATCCGATATAATGCGCCGACACACAAACTTTGAAGAAATAATACCTCCATTTAAGCATTCTTTGTGGTTTTGGCCTTTTCCAATCTTCAGTCCATGTAATGCACTGTTCACATCCAAGACCATTCAAATTATTTTTTTCATTTTCAATCATTTTCATTGCCAAGGATGCTTTTGTTAATCTTAAATATTTTAAAGCAAATTACACTGCAGCTTTAATGAAATATATGACAGTTCTCTAGAGCTCTAAGAAGTACAACAGTTCAAGGAATAATTAATACAGTAACATCGCAGGAAAATTGTTATTTAAAATTTAATAGAAGAACTTACCGGCCCAAAACACCCGAATATGAGTTCTGGGAATTTTTGTTATTGTTGAAATTGAACATCTGTCCTCTTTGCAAATAATAAAACCAGTGTTTGTGAGGCAATATCCTGGTGATGGTTCAAATAATGTAGACTGTTTAGACACTCTGCAGCCTTTCATTTTCAAGTTTTCTAGTTTCATTCTTAATGCTTAAGCTGTACGAAGAAATAGCCAGAGTACTGAATTTTTCCAGAGCACTGAATTATTCTAGAGGATGTGTTGATCTATCTCAGAATTGTCTTTGAATAATTTTAGCCTTCCAAGAAAGAAAGAAAGAAAGAAAGAAAGGAAGAGAAAGCAAGAAAAAGGTTTGGATGAAACAAACTGGTGCTAGGTAATCTCATCTAGGCTGCCTTTCCCACCAAATTTGGACCAAATAATTTTTCGAGGTCCCTCCCAACCTTGGCTCTTTTCTGAGACTTTAATTAAAAATGTACTTTCTAACAGTAGGAGTCATCCAAAACCCACTTATTACCAACACTGTTTACCTTTATTTCCACACATTATCTCCTGCAATCTGAGGTATAACATCTGAGTTTAATTTGTACAGAAATCTCTAGAGGGCTGGGATTATCTGTCTTCCTGTTTTTACAGGAACAAAAAAGTTGGTTTGCTTAAGGACAGTTCCAAAGGGCATACTGAACCTATACATGTAAAAAAAAATGTGCATGCAGGTGTCAAAAAACTGAAAGATCTCTTCAATATTTGCAGGTTTTGTATAGTTTTACATACATACATTCATAGTTTCACTTTGCAGAAAAGTGCTGAGACACAGACTATTCCTACAAAAAGTTTGCTCAACTCTTCCATTTCAAGAAATTTAACTAGTTTGAATAGCATCCCATAAAATAAAATACTCACTTTGTTACTTGACTACTGATTGGGACAAAACATCAAAAACAAACATATTTAGGGTTTTGTCTTATTCCTCACAAACAGGCAAAAATCAAGGATCTTGAGATTTATTTCAATCTTCATAACAAAGAATATTTTTAATAAGAATAAAGACCTCCTATCAAATTATTTATTTTTGAAATTACCTTGTTGAAAACAACTTGCTAGTTGATTTCCATTGAATTTTTCCACTGAATTCCAGTTTCTACTTCTATGGATAAATTACTTAAAATTTGGTTTTAATTAGCATTCTTTTTTTTTTTTTCCCAACAAGTATGTGCATGTCTTAACCATGCACATTATTATTCAATAAAAATAATCTAATAGCTAAGTGCCACGATAAGGCCCTTAAATTAAAAAACAAACAAATAAAAAAAAAAACAAAAACAAAAACAAAAAACCACCAAATTATGTCTTTTTTGGGATTCACTTCCTAACCTCTGTTTTTCAGAAGGATGTGTTTTGTCTCCTTTGTATAAAAAGAGTCTTTTGGCTAGACCCTAAAGACATGAAAGAAATAGAACACAGGAGCAAGGCTGAACTTGACCATGTTTAAAAAGTCATTAACTTTCACGTCTCTTCTTCATCTCTATTAACAAAGTAGTTACAGCTCAAGGAAGTAATAAACAAAGAATAATTATTAGCTTTGTTTGGTTTAAAAAAAAATTAGTTCTTTCATACATCCTTTTTTGAAAGTTTGTACTTTATTATTATCATTATTCCCTCACTTGAGATAATTTTGTGGCACTTTAATTATTATCCATTATCTTGCTCATTAAAAGAAAAATAAAAAACTTATTTCATATTTCAGCATAATTTGTAGTCTTTGCCCATGGTAAAATGTGAAGATGTTACAATAAATTTTAATGTGTAACCTGTGTCTTTGACTGGAAGTAAACCACAAATATGTATGGTGACAAGTGCTGCATGCTGCCATTGCTGGGACATAGATTTTATGAAGAAGAATAAAAAGTTGATTGTTAAATATTTCTGTTTGAATTAGGAAATATATGTGTACATATAAGACACACACACAAATTAAAAATAAAATCAGAAAAAAAAAGTCTCTGCCTTGGAATAATCTGAATTTTTAGAGCTTTGGAAGTTTCATTCAGATTACATACTTGGTTTATTATGAGAAAGAAGCAGCTTAAAGTATTGGAAGTTGCTCTCTCTATTCTTTCTCATAGGCTCACACTCACTGGCCATCACAGAAAGAAATTAAAAAATTGTGCCAGTGTCTAGCATTGAATTCAGCTCTTCTGGTAACGAGAGGACAGGATTTTTTTGCAACTCTGCAAGAAATACCTGACTTACAAAGAGATTACTTACTTCTGCATTGACCTGGTAAGGGGAAAATTAATTTCATTGGTAATTTCTCTTTTGCTTACTAAATATAATGTGAGTAAACCAGGACATCAAAGAAATTTACCCAAAATATTTGTTTTCCTGCAGTGAAGGCAAAATAAATAGCTGCACCATTAAAGCAGCAAGAGTAGTAAGCAGCTAGACCCTATCAAGGTAAACATTACTTATCAGTGAAACATGCTGGCTTTAGCAGAGCAAATCTCCACTTCCCTCTGGGGAAATGGGGAAGAAAAGTAAGTCTGATCAGATGGTTGATAGATGAGGATATATTTCACTTCCCCCAGAAGGGCATTCTGCCTCTACTAAACTTTTTCTATCTCCTTGTTCTCTTTGTTCCCACTCTTTGGCTTTTTTTTTTTCATTCTGAATTACTTCTGAGGACATTTTTATGCAATGCATTAAGAACTATTTTGTGCTGTGCTTCATGTTGAGATTTTCCTTCAGCCTATACAAATGGAGCCCTGTTTTTCTTAAAAAATACCCCTTGATTTCTTAAAGAAAAAAAAAGATAATTTCCAAAGCTTAAGCAATAAAGAAAAAGGGAAAAATGGCCTACAGAAATTGTCTATCAACATTCCATATCACAGCTGGTAACAGTGGTGAAAACCACTACCTGCCATCCCCCAGCACGCTTAAAAAATACATCATTCCTTAGGGGCTCTGAGCAGTTATGACTACAAAGACAAATTATCTTTTTGAACTCAGAAGTCCAATTTCTTAGATTGGATTTAATTTTTGGATGAAATGTTTTAATGAGTGAAGGGTACCTATATAGTTGTGTATATAAGATGATTTCCCTCACTGTGGTCTTTGTGGGCATCACTTGCATCATGTTGCTGTAATGCACCCCCTTTTACAAATAGAGACTGGATTTAATTTCTTAATCAGTTTAATTTATTACAAGTCTAGAGAGTCTAGAGTTGCAGAAAGCTGGGAAGAGATGCTCTTTGCTTTTTTTTTTTTTTAAACCAATATCAATAACACTTTATAAAAATGAACTTTCTCCTGTAGTAGAGCAAGCATTTTTGTTTCATTTCACATCAAATCAAAATCAAAATTACTATAATGGTGTGATAAAACCTTGTAATGAATGTAAGTGGGACTCTTTTTTTTCCACAGTCTTTCTCTTAAAATGTATTAAAAAAAGACATAGACTTCCAAGCAAATACCCAAGACATGACTTAATGGCAAGATAGACAATAGCAGACTTTGTTCAACGCTCCAATTAATTAGAAAAATTCATCTGAAGCTGGTCTTTTTGGTTCCAAGAGCTTTCCAGCATCAGATAAGAGAAGTGAAATTACTGTCAACTCTTCATAAAGACAATACTACCTAGAAGTCAATACTAGCTGTACGAGATGCCAGTGTATCCTATACTGCAGCAAAATAGAATAGAAATTTTTCTATGGGTTTCCTGCTGTTCAAAGTATCCTTTGTGCTTTTCAAACATATAAAACTCCCTAAGAAACACAGTCCTTGACAAAAAAAATATTATTTGAAGTCTTTTACCTGACAGTATCAAGAACTATGGATTCAAGAGACAGAAATAAAGAACATGGGGCTTGTTTTCTTTTTAACCATTCAGGATTCTCCTTAGAAAATTAAATACCTGTATTTTTAATTATTTACAGTTTTATGGAACAAAAAACTATTGCAGAGAAAAAGTGGTTTAGCTTGAATAGGAGTACCATGCGATTTTCAGGAAAAATTAATACTCCACAGAAAAAAAAAAAAGGAGCTACTGATATCTAGGTATCACCACTTCCATATTTGTATATTTGTTATTAGGTTATTAAATCTATCTCAAGTCACACTGAATTTTGATCGTTTCCAGGAAAGAAGTACAAGCTGCCCAATCCAGAATGTCACATAAAGTAGCACCAAATGCAGGTTCAAGACATTTAGGTTTAGAACATATATCACTTGTAGGCACAAGCGTCTTGTTCAATAGGCTACTGGATAAAAAAATAAGCCATGGTAATTTTGTAAATTAGGTTGGAAGGGTATTTTGTTTGGTTGGTTTGGTTAATGATCCATCTATCAAATCCTGTTGGAATTCACAAATTAACTCTTTCTAATGAATGATTTATTAAAAATACCTATTCATCCCCACCAAATAAACCTCTTTCTGACTTCTAGTAAGAAGATAGTATTGTACTGGAGAAGCAGGATTCTGTGGTTCCAGGCAGTGTATCTTCACAAATAAGACATTCTGCCACTAAATAACATTCCAGATTTGTTATCGAAGAATCATTTATCACAGAAAAAAAGTGGGAAAATCAGATATTTATTCTGGGATTTTGCTGTAAACAAAATGATGCACAAATGCAGTGCCAATCTAAATAACTTCCACAATTTTTTTTCATTTAGATTATAATGAGGTTGTATGTTTTTATATTCAGGAGAATTAAAATGATCAACAGCATAAAACAAAACAAGCAAAAAACCCCAAAACAAAATCAGCAAACAACTAGCTAACTAGTTTCAAAACCTAGTCCTCTACTTCCAGGAAGTTTCTTATAAAGCCTATGAACATATGTGAGACCAATCACAACAGATTTTTTTCAGAATTCAATGACTCTGGGAGGTTTATACCATGGCGTTTCTACAAAGGATCAAGTTTTTAAATCCTTGGTACGTGAACATTCCCCTTAAATGTATTATCTGAAATTTGGGGTTTAACTACTCTGATCAACAGAGTAATAGTCATCTGGGTTCAAACTCAGAATCTGTGTTTATTAAACCAGATTTTGAATTCCAAGAACAGGGAGAAAAATCCCACTGATTTTTAGGCACTGGGAGCATCACCACACCTGTCCTTTTTGTGCACTGATCAATGTGTGTTGCTAACCAGATACAAACTCGACGTTTTTAAAAACAGCACATGATCTTAAGTCATGAGGATCTACTGAAACACAATGAGTGTGTTTGCCCAGCATTCATACCCTGTTCTTGGTTTTGCAAGGGAAAAGCTGTATGCAATTCATCAGCATTCCTTTCTGCTTTCCAAATCTATCTGATTCCAGTTACAGTCTGTGGTTTATTTAGTTTTTAATTTGTTTTCCACAAGCGCTGTTTTTAGATGCATACATATTTCACTGGAGTGCCACTGAGTTACAATTGTTCTAACACACAGAAAAGAAAAATAAATGCACCCATTATTCCAGCATTATTTTTCTGTCCCACTGGGATTTGTATTTCCACAAACTGAGTGCCTGAAGGGACTGAAATATGTATCTTACAGATGATTTGGAACCAATGAGGGAAGTTCTAGATGGTATAGTTAAAATATCTAAATTATTCATCCACTTACGTGAATTCTGCATGCCATGACTGCACTCCTTCCCTTGGTTCCCAGAGCTGTAGCTCTGGGAGGAAGATAATGTTTTCAGGATCTGTTTGTATCAACAGTGCTGAAGCTCAGGAAGGGTTGAGCACATCCAATTTGTTGTGACCCAGTTGAAGCCGAAAAGCTTTGCTCAGGGGAATTCAGATGTTTTCTCAGGGGTTTAGAGTTGGCTTCATCCAAGCCACCAAGATGCTTTAAGGATATATTGATCATTTGAGGTTGTAAAGATATAGAAAGAAAAAGCATAATCCAAATGTTATTTTTGCATCCTTTTTTATTTTAAGAATACAGTGAATAATGTAGATCACATAAAACGTAGCAACAGCAACCAGCAAGTGAGCTGCTTGACCAGGAAAACAGCTGGTGTTTTATACTTTATGCTGAGCTTGGTACAAAGGGGGTGTGGCACCTGATCCTTCAGTTTAATGCTACTGTGGAATGTGGATGACCAGTGTGTCCCTACAAACCAAGTCATCACAGCCTCTTCTTTTGAGACATTTCTTTTCTTTTTTTAACACTTGAGCTTCCTCTTGTAGGTATATCATCTCCTGAAATTGAGAATATGAGGATAGAATTTGCCCTTTAGGTTCATCTCAGTTTATGTAAGGAATATCTGAAGAGATTTTTCAGCTGCATGTTGGTAAATACACACTGTATCCCCAATTTGTATTCACAAAGATTACATTTATTCAGTTCTGTTTGCTTATAATGCAGAATAGGTTAGATTTAAAAAACTGGCAGTGCCCTGAAAGAGCTCTGGTAACAATGTATAAGTACTGAAAATAACAGCGCAGAGAACCATTTGTATTATTAATAATTCAATATATACATCCTTGAGGCAGAGAGAGAAGTTGATTTTTAACATGATACTACTAAATCCTGGAAGACACAGTGGACACACGAATTACACCTGTATTTCTCATCTTTTTATGCTTTAAACCTGGTTACAATAGCCGTGCATGACTGAGAGTTTTCATACAGAATGAGCCAAGAACAGCTTCTGAAATTCCAGATTACTTCAATATTACAGAGTATTTTCGGTACTTAAACATTTGCACTGCTTTAGTAGTTGAAAGGTTTAGAAATAAGCATCAGCTAAAACTGAAAACGTTTTTTCTTTGAAGGTATCAAAGACCTGGCTAGAAAAATACCACCTTGACCTGCAGGCAAACATGTTGAGCAAGTTCAGTCCGTCTCTAAGTTGTAAATGGTATGGGATGACACCTATGGCAAAGAAAAACTCTCATCTATCTGTTTTCTACCTTTAATAATCTAAAGGTATCTGAGGGATGATATATCAAAGGAGATGGCTGAAACCTGACAAAAAATGTGATGCAGTTGAAGTGCTAACGCATTAGCTTGTGAGGACAAAATAATATTTAAGGGTGGTAGTTGATGATTATATCATACACCCACACAATGTGGGATCTGGAGAAGATGCAGGGGCTTTTCTTTTACCCACTGCTAGTGCCTCCCCATTAATTTGGTGCCCTCCAGCCATAGTGCTGCATTGCCTGGTGCCACACTGATGTCTTTGTTTGCAGTGCTGTTTAGGCTGTACTCACACTGGCCACAGACCCCTCAGTTCCCCTGTGTGCAGCATTGCAGCACAGACCTGGACTGTGGTGAGGGCAATGAGCTGACCTCTGAAGTGGCCTGTAGTAATTGATTTGACAGGGTTGCAAAAAGCTACTCATCCTCTGACCTAGTCATGTAAGGCCATGCTGACATCGTTTTAATGTTGCACATCACTGTTAATTCATTCATCGGCAAGAACATTTTACTGGTCTGGCACAGCAGCCACACCAGTCAGAGTTTCTTTCATAGAAGTTTAAAAGGCATCCCTTTTCCACAAAATTTGTTCACATCACAGATGACCTTTTTATTGTAGCTTTGAGCTTTGACGGGGGAGGTGACCCTGACAGTTTCAGTTTACTTTGCTCTCCCTCTCTTTCAACATTTCTCATAATTGAAATGCTTTGCTTTATTAGCAGTGGGGGTGAGTATCTCTCCTTGACTTTGATCTTCCTTTTTCTACATGCAGGACTTTGGTAAGGCCTGGGAAATACTGTATGTAACACTGCAAATAAAGTCAGAACAAAAAGATACTGAAATTATGAAGATAAAACAGACTATAGACCATCTTACTGGGCAGGACATGATTCAAATAATGACACTCAACATCGAAAATTTCACTGAATAAAACTGTTGAAGGGAAATGTTTTTGATTCAGGTAAAGCTATGGTGTCTTTTTGGCTGAAAACTGTTATGGAAAGATTTTAGCAACATGTAACTCAAATTTTTAAATAGTTCTTTGAAAAAAAAAATGAAAAAAAATGTTTAAAAGCCCTGAAAAACCTAACCCTCTGAAAGATATAAATTGTTCCTATTGGAAATGAAACCTGATTTCCATGCACCTAGGGCAAACTCTGCTATGCTTTCTCTTATAAAGCAATGGTTTACTGAAATCTTTAATTTTTTTTTTGAAAAAGCAGTATTTGCTTTAAGTTACTACTCTACATGAAAAAGGATGACAAAGGATGGATGGTTCTGTGAGAGTAGTGAATGCAGTGAAGAACAGAAAATTAAAAACTTTGTATTTACCAAAACACAGGCTAACGTGCTGTTAAGATGGCAAATACAAATAGAGCAGATTTAATGATATGATATTCTGTTTTAAGAGGTAAATAAGAAAAGCCAATAGACAAGAACAATACACCCATTACTTGTAGCTAAGTTATAAATGAACCACTCTCATGTGTTTCAATTGCCATGAATTTACAGTTTAATTATTTCATTCTACAGTGCTTTGCTTTGAGAAAAGACCACGATGACTGAAGAAATTTCATTGAATTCATGAAAAGCATTAAAATGCTGAGTCCTTTGGGCCTGGCCACACAAAACTCTTAACAGAACTGTTGGATTTTAATTATTCTGCTTAACAAATAGAGGTCAAATCTATGAGCAATTTAAAATAGAAGCGAGGTGCAGAAATACAAGGACTGATGTCCACAAAATATTCTATCTACTAGAAGGTATATTATGTGTGGAGATGCCTCTACTATGAGCTTTAAGCCAGCTCAGCATCTTCACAGTGGCAGGGCAGAGGCATCTGACAGCATATTAGGGCATTCCTAGCACATGTGATGCTTTTCAGTGTATGCAATGGGATAGATAAACTGGTTAGGATGCAATCAGGAAAGAGCAGTGCCTGAAGGTTTTCTCATATTTCAATTTATATATTCAATTCCTATTTTGAAAAAAAAATCATGCTTTCCAGTACCTTCAGTTCTAGAGTTATACATCAGGCATCAAGAGGTCTGTTTTAGGTGGTTAGATCTGAGGGGCATCTCATATATCTGATACAACCTTTGCCTCTAGGAATTTTGCGAAGGACTCCTTCAAATTCTTCTGCGTTTGCAAACCCATTTTTCAACATCCTCCTCCTCTGTCAGTCTGCCTAGTTTTCTTTTCATTGACTCTATGTATGTCTCATTTCCATTCTGCAGCTCCAGAGAAGCTGGCTGAGGTCTGAAACCACATGTTTTGCAGTCCAT
Organism: Oreocharis arfaki; assembly: GCA_013398015.1. Taxonomy (NCBI): domain Eukaryota; kingdom Metazoa; phylum Chordata; class Aves; order Passeriformes; family Paramythiidae; genus Oreocharis; species Oreocharis arfaki. Next base: position 160,992 of record VZRR01008278.1, read on the forward strand.
GGAATAGATTTCCCCTAATTTTTCCAGAAGACAAATCACACATGCAATTGTACTCAATATCACCAAAGCCTTCTCAAAGCATACAAAACAAGGCTTCAAATATCACTCTGATTAACACAGACTAAAAAACTGATCGTATTTATTTTATTTATTTTTTATAGTTTGAAAATCCTTCACTGAGTTTTTGTGGAAAAGATTTTACCTTTCTCTAAATTCTCAAATATTAAGAAGTTTAGTAGCTCCCAGCACGATTTCTTAGCTTGACATAAATTTTTTGTCAGTCTCCACTACCTACTTTTCCATAAAAGAACACAGAATCATGAATTCATGAATACATCATCTGATATGAGCTGGATGGGGTGTTTCATAGGGAATAATCTTATTACGTACTAACATCATCAAATGAGAAATTATTGGTAAAATGCTTACGAAATCAGTGCTAATAAACAATTTGAAAGGTGAAAAGCGAATTAGGATGTGTTAATACCAAATGTACAAGAGAAGACAAGATGTGGTGTAGTAAACACTAGAAGTATTAAACACCTTGATGATACTGTTCTGTCATGATGAAATGTGAATAAAATTCCTTTAATACTTAAATCCACAGATACTTAGATATCAAATTCAATATAATAAGCAGGGCAAAATCCAGTGTTACAAAAATCTTTGTAGGTAAGCATATGAGCCCAATATCTTAATTACTAAACGTCTTCTAAAATCAGTGTCATTTTGGTAATTTTATTTTTAGAGTTAACACATGAGAACTAACGAAAATTAACAAAGTGTAGCAGCTTCTAAGCTAACATCCTGTGATCATCTCAAGCTTTTTTCTTGACAGCCTCATCCAAGGAATCAGGACAAACGCTAATTCTCTGATTTCCATATTTTAGCAACTTTGCTCTCTTATCAGTTACCGTTATACAGACTTTCTCATGAAAATGGACAGAAAATTACGAATTAGAGATAGAGCTTCTTTAATGTCTCGACTGCCTTCTAAGAGGCACAAGTATGTTTCTTCTGCTATTAAAATGTTACTTGTCTGTACAACCAATGAACATAGTGAAATGAACCAATGAAAATAGTGTTGGGTCTGTAAGGACACCTGCAAATTGCCCTTCTATCTTGCCAATCCAATTTCCTTTGGTCTGACATTAGAAGCTGCTTAGTACCACGGTGTCTTTTGTCATTCCCATTAAAGTATTGATCGGCTTGCTACCTCACTTCTCTAAAATTCCTTTTTTCCCAACATTTCATCTTAAAGTGCAGCAATGCTTGAGGCCCCTATTAATGATCCTTAATCATTAAACAGCTTTCATAAGGTCAGAGACAGACACCTCCTCTATTCACATTTAAGTTTCTTGAAAGCCTCTTTTTATCCTCAGCTCTGTGAAACTTATTGGTATGGAAATTATATTTTATGTTTTTTCCACATGCCATCCTCTTTTTAATTTCCTTCTTTTTTTTTCTTCTCTTCCTGTTCTTTAGAACATGAACTGCAAGAGCCTTGTCAAAGGATAATAAGTGGTGGTTTGGATTTGAATGGATCTTAAACATCATCTAGTTCCAGCCCCTCTGCCACAGGCAGGGACACCTTCCACTAGACCAGGTTGCTCAAAGACCTTCCAAGTTGCCCTTCATTCCTCATGGCAAGGAAGAATGAATGTTCTAGCTTTAACTTTTAGAGAAACATTGAATAAATTGAAATATCCATTATCTTCATTAAAGTAGAACAAAGAGTTGGCTAATGAAAAGTAATTTAATGGAGAAGAGTGTTCTTTCATTGGCCATATGTATCTAAAAATAAACACCTATCTGAAAATTTGAAAAGAGGTAGAAGAACAGATTGGTGCTGCAGGATGGTTATGATAAGGTGTTTGAGTCTACAAAGCTCCCTAAAATATAGGCCAAAAGCCAAAATAGGGATTGAGCTCTGTTTTATTACAGGTTCCTTGTATCTGCCTGATCTCCCTTCATGCTCCCTGTTCAGCTACTGTTTCTTTTCTTCATTTTGGGCTCCCACCAAGCCAACACATCACGTAAATTTTCAGTGTGCAAAAGGGGATCTCTCACCCCCACCAGAGCCCTTCTGCAGTAGAAAAAAGTGTTTCATCTGTGTTGTATTCTAATGTCTTAATTTCCATCACTATAATTGGAGTATTTTCCTATGAGGGATAACTATACCAAGAAGATAATGGTGTATGACTGGTTTCTAAGGCTATCTTTTTCTGAGAAGTTTTTTTTTTAAAATAAGAGATTCAGAATAAAACCAACAACTATCCAGAAATAGTTAACTATTAATAAATGCCTTTAGTTTTAAGAATAACGTAGAAAGCCCACTTTCAGAGTGCAGTGAACAAGCCTGAATCTCACAGTAGTAATAGAAAAAGCAGACTTCTCATTGTTACTTATTTTTATTTTAGCCTTTACCAAAGCTGACAGTACCTCTGTGAATTTCATAAGCAGACCTCTGCAAGCTGTTCAGAATTGCAAATATATACGGTGAGCTTTCCAAAGCAATAACATCCTAATCCAGTGATTAGTCCTGCTGTTATCACAGTGTGCGTTGTAAAAAAAAAGTTTTTAGAATAAATAAATAAATGCCCAGACCGCCCCAACTTCCTCATTTTTCTCAATTGTTTAGTTATGCAGAGTCTGATATCACCAGCTGCTTTCTGTAAAGAATTAATATTTCTGCTAGATATTATGAACACTTTTCTTGTTTACCTAATGTTGGCATTGCCTTAGTACACAGTGCAGGGTGATAGCCAAATCTCAGCCTCCTGAGTATAAGAAATTTAGGTGACCACCACTGACCAGCCTGCTAGACCTCTGGATCCTAGAAAAGAGTCTGATGAGTGAGTAATATGTACTGCAGCTCTATAGCTTGTGGCCAGATATAAGCCAGATGTGAGCCGGAGGCTACATGTGCACGTTGCACTCCTGTGCATCTTTTTCTTTTAAAGGCATGAGAGGCGCAGAACTCAGGCACTGCCTCATGATGTGTGACTTCCAGAACAGGCTGGCACACACCTGTGATCTTCAGAGACAGGTGTCAAACCTGCAGCTGTCTAGAAGACAAGCCAAAACATGCCGAACTATGATTATCAAAATGAGCTGGAACCGAAATTTGAAGAACCATATCTTATTGTAAAAAAACTTAGCAAGCTCCTTCTCACCCTGTGTGTATTTGTACCTGTTAATGAACTGTCAAGGATGACTGTACAGTATTTTCAGAAATACAGACCCACAGTGTAACATACTAATGAGAAAGCCTTGATTGTGTGTTCTAAGGGCTGACAATAAAGATAGCACCCTCCAATCACAGCTTTCCTGGGTATGAACAAACCAAGGAGCATATCTGTAATGAAAGAGCAGAAGATTGAAGTAATTTAAATGAAAAGAGCTTTTTTTCTTCTTAAAAATAGTTCAATATCTAAAAAAAAGTCAAAGCCATAATAAATTTTAAAAAAAATCTTATGCAAATAGAATACCAGTGTTTTCAGTAGGGTGACAAATAACTGAATATATTTTCTGTTTATTAAATGTTTTGCAAGTTGGCCTGTTTTTACATTTTAAAATAAGTGTCTGGTTTTGTTCAATTAGGTGAGGAAAACACTATGAAATAACATTGTTCTTGTTTATTGGATACATTATGTCCAAATGTTGCATTATATATGGTTATGTACAGATGCTGAGAAAAAATTTGTGCTAACTATTTCTGGCCGTAAGTGTGAGGATATTTGGAATCTGAGAAGCCAGTATTCAGGGGTTGGTGGAATGCTAATAAATAATGATGGAAAATGCATCTTTTCTGTAAATCAGATCAAGATAAGCTTCCAGTTAAGGCTATCCATCTGATATACCACAGAGCAAGCTGCCTCCTGCCTTTACTGATTTGAGCCTCTTGCATCTGAGCTAAGCATTTTCAAGGGTTCTGAGTGTATTCATGGCCCTACATTAACATGACCGCACCCAAGCACCCAGTGTTCAGGAGACCCATTGCAGCTCAGCCCTGGGACCCGAGCTCTGTCTCAGATGTACCTGTCTTCAGCCTTGGCCTTTGCCAGCCCTGGCTTGCTGACTTGGCTTGAGGCATGACTTGCCACTTCCCATTTGTATGTTGATGGTTGGGCTGTTGGTGGAACACGCCCCTAAGCAGCTCTGCAGATCATCCTGCACAGATAGACTGGGAAGGTGTCCCTGGTGGGCAAGTCGTCACCCTTTCCTGGGTTGTGGACTGTTCATGCCTTGTCCTTCCCTGTCAAGGCACTCCAGTCTTGAAGATTGGGACTACAAGAACTTTTCTATTGAAATTAAGATTACTGCGTACTTAGAAGTAACAGAGGAAGGAAAAGTTTGCCAGCTTGCAGAATCATACTGAATTTTAATAAACTTGGCAACTTGTATTTTTATCTTGTTACTTCTGCATGAGCAACAGTGTTATGATGCTCAATCATTTATTAGGGAATAATTACAGAATCAGTATGTAGGGCTTGCTTCTGAGAGCCCTAAACTGCTAAGATATGTTACAGTGAACACAAAGAAACAAAGACAGTTGTTATTAAACACTTATATGTGCCTGAAAACAGACCTAAAAGATCTCCTCACTAGAATTCAGAAGGGTAAAATAAAGTATAAACCTGTTTACAGCATTTATTTACTTGACTCACACAGTTCCTTTATGGTTTTGAGAATGCTTTGGTACATCATTAATCAAGCTGTTATTCCTTCATAATAAGACATCTTATGTTTTTTAGATACTTGTCTTTTTTTGGTTGTTTTTTTTTTTTTTTTTCGGCTGTGTGGTGAGTTTCATCTCCTTCCAGATATTTGTGATTGCTTGTGCAACTTCAGGGTAAATTCTTGACGAGGGGAGGTGTTATCTTTCCATGAGGAAATATCTTATGAGTGTGCTCTCATTTTTTTCCTCTTCTGTTCAGCAGCTTTAGAAACTGTCAGTCAGTTCCAGCTAAACTTCATAATTTCTTCAGGGAAGAAAAGTTGCAAAGAACATTAGGTGCAAGAGAGGCATCAGAGTTTGTCTGTTAGCTGGAGACCACATGCACTATTTGCTTTGGCTAGTAAGTAAAGGGGTTGAATCTGACCTGCTGTGATACTGTGGCTGATGTGGATATACAAATACCATAATAGAGAGCCTGTGACCAAAAATTCTTATAATGTTAGGATGAGAGCTTTGCCATACTATACATGTAAAGCCCCATGGTCTGCACAAAGGTGCATGTAGGTCACTACTCTGCCAGAGGGGGTGTGACACATTACATAGGGAAAATTTGCCAGCCTGGACACCATCTTCCTCAATACCCAGCGTCAGAGTTGTGTGATTATGGCTGAAAATCCCTAATCCCTATTGCACATGAACTAGTCTAATTGTTTTTTCAACCTAATTATGCTGTCTGCCCCCAAGGAGTTAGTTTGCCTCTTTGTCTTGTTACTATGATTAATGGCAGCATCATTTCATCCCAACCCATGTATACCAGGGAGCACAGAATCATAGAATTGTATGGTTGGAAAAGACAATAAAATGTCATCTGGCCCAATCTCATTTTTCACTGCCTTCATTCGATCAGGTTGCTCAAAGTGCCTTTGACCACTTCCAGGGATGAGTCAGCCACAACTTTTCTGAACAACCTGTGCCAGTGTCTCAGCAGCTTCGTAGTTAA